>JAIPRL010007468.1:0-23399 GCA_025469235.1 Pemphigus obesinymphae
CACCCACAGACAACAGACAAAAATAATTAAGTAAAATATCATCTATTATATATTGTTGTTATATAGCAATAGCTATACCTAAATAGTGTATTTTAGAGCACTAAGTGTGCGCACTATGCTGTACGAAATGTATAATTAATGCATTTCGAATTTTCATAGTGTGTTGTTAAAATAACATTTAATATAAGAATTATTGGGCAAAATACCAAATTTTATCGATAATAATTGATAAACCACTTTAATACCATAGAATTCTATAATGTTAATACTTTATTTATTATTCCTTGAAATGTAAATTGCTGTATATAGTTGGTTTATGAATCATAAGAATTTTTGCACCCTCATTAGTTTTTACCAAGTGCCGCCTATGCCAATAACTGTGAGTGGTGGTATTCAAAGTTCAAGAAATGCATCTAAAACTCAAGGTAATGGATCATAACAATTATAATATATAATAAAAATTAGTATACCTATGTCATACTTAAAATTGTAATTATAACGACTTGACCAATACTTGTTATCCCGTTAAAAAATTGGCGATTAAAAGACAGTTCAAACTTTTTGAAAACTATAATATGCTTATACATGTTTAATATTTATGTTAATGTAATGATGTGGTGATAAAAAATAAAATATTATTTAATGTAGGTATCTAGTTTAATTTTAAATTTTAGATTCCATGGATATTGATATTTTTTTTCGAAATATAATTGAATTGAATAAATATTTGTATGTTAAAAATAAAAGTGAGATTGACAATTGATTCAAATTTCAATCTATGGAATATTTTAATTATTATCAATATATATTTGAGTAAAATATTGTTTCCGATAGCTTTCCGAGTTGGTTGGTATTTTATTTTTATAACCTCACCTATATATCCATTATATCCTGCATTTCAGTTAAGAAGAACAATTTTATTAAAACATACTTTCAATACGTACATATATTCAATAAATTCCATTATGTGGATGCAATAAATATTAATTTAAGATATTCAAGAATAATCCTTAGAAAAAATTCCTGCCGGAACCACTGGCACTACTACACATAATATGCATTTATTTTATTAATATGCTTAATACATAATAATATGCTTTTATTAACAACTATATATTAATAGGTAAAATATTTAAGGATGACATTGATCGCGTACGGCTATACAAAATTCCTTTGTAGAAAGTCACTATAACTGGAATGACTCTGCAAAAAGCACTAGAGCACAGTGCATCTTTATATAAATATACAAATTGCACTATTCCGAAAAAAAAAACATTTACGGAAGTTTCATACAAATGTCAGGTAAGTGATAATAATCATTATTATTATATTAGTTTTCGTCGCCTCTCAACTGTTTGGGGTCGATCACCCTACTACTCGGCTCAACTCGATCACCCGCGTCTTTTGCACTTACGCCAGCTAACGTCATATTATATCTGCATCAAACCACCTCTTTTTCCGACCTTCGAATACTCTCTTTACTTCAACATGTAATTCCATTACCGATTTTACAGCTTATCCTTTAGATATTCCCAAGCCATTTCAATATATTCACTCGTATTTTGTCTACTATTGAAACAACTTCTATAATACATTTAATAATTTAGTTTTTAGTTTTAGAGTTCAAAATGACTGAAAAACTCCAAGAAAATTTGGAAAAATACTATCAAAAAAACCAGGTTTTGAAGTATGATAAGTGATAACATGTAATCAAACAATTATTTCCAATTAGATACTCTAGTATGGCGGCTGAGATTTTATCCCTACTTGTTATCACTTCAATACGAGAACAGGATAGTGTATAATTATTTTAAATTTGAAAAAAATATAAAACATTGAATTCGATAAAAACAATTAGTATAATTAGGTTAATGTTAGGCTTAATATGATTAGGCTTCAGTATCATATTATTAAAAATAAATAAATATAAAAATAGGTTCCAATCTAACTACTAAACCATGGCAATTAATTTTCTTATTTTGTTATTTCCCCTTATTCCTGTGTCCGAATTATACACTGTATAAAAAATAGATTATCCTCACACTTAAGAAAAATATTAGGAAAATCGAAAAAATACTTCTTCAAAGTATCTACCATCTAAAACCAATTTACTATCAAATAAACCTTTTTAACCCATTTAACCCAAAAATCCTACTCGAGTTCTTCTACCCAAAAATGTTTGCACATAATAAAAATAAATAAAATAAAATACATCAAAATTAAAAAATAAAACCAAACATTCCTTGTTTCGCTCAGAATCTAAAATAAAAGTAATTAAAAGATAGGTTGTTAATAGTTGATATTACGGTAATATATGTTACTATACAATTTATTTTTTCCCCCTAAATTTTTTCTATTTTTCGGAAGAATCCCGTTTTTTCCTGATTTAAAATTGTCCGGTAATTTTCAATATCTATCTACACTCACTTTATATTTTAACGACTCTAGTCATCCATTCATCTTAATATGGCGTTAGCATTCTCATCTATATATTACACTCACTCTTTGTTCTGTCATTGCTAATAGGTGTATTATTGTAACAAAGTGCGTATAATTATGCACAGTGGTGTACGAGTCAAAATTAGGTAATATTTTTTAAATTCGATTTGAATTGGATCCGTTAATAATCACAAGCAAGTAAATAATTTTCAATACACGTAAAGTTCGTAACTATATTAGATTTAATAAATAAAACAACGAAATAATATTGTAATAATTATATTATTCTAATTATTTAAAGATTGTTTGTCTGATACAATCTAAATGTATAATTTCTATACTAAATTTCCTATATTAATTTATTAGGTATATTATTTATTTAAATATTTCGAGGTAAAAATCTGTCATTAGTAGGAGGTATACCACTATTATCCGCCATAATAATATACAGTTTATATAACCAATTCATTCATATTTTTATGGTACCTATATATATATTAATTTACAAAATGATTTGCACTCTCCTCAAACAATTTCACAGGAAATGTACAAAATGTTAACATATATATTTACATTTATATACACATAATACAACACATATTTTTTAGTAATGCGTTTTACTTGCAAAATGAAAAATGCCGTGCGATCACGAGTACAGTCCGTGACGATACGGTGCTCGGATTATAAAAAGCCATCATATGAGACAATTTATTTGGACAAACAGTATACGATAATAATTACAAAATACCTTATGAGTGGTGGTGATCAATACAAAATGATCAAGGAAGGAATAATTAACGCGGTGAATTTAAGTGAACGTTTAATCGAGTGGTTTAATATCGTATATTTAATAATGAATTTACATTTTTCTTAAATATTATAATCCATCAAATTATAAATATATACTAATTCATTAGGTATCAAACACATATTTAATACATGGTTTGTACATGAACAATATTTTGTATCATACTTACGGGTGAATAATAAGAAAATGGATTTGATTTCAGTGTCTGTGGTTATGTAAAAATGGAAGGGTTTTCACTACGAAAGTCGAGACTAAACGTAATATTGGTAACTATATAAAAAAAAAAACAATATTTCCGCACTATATACTAAATAGGTACCTACCACGATTTTAAGAAAAAAAATGTCCCATTGTGGTACTGTAACCGTATAGTTTCTGCACTCACTTTTATAATATAATAGAAACACACAAATATTATAAAAGTATTTAATTTATATATGTAATAGAATAATTTATCACTCTTCTGACATTACATGTATTCATGAATTAGGGAACACTACATTTACGATTCGAAGGGATTTGGAATAGCTATATAGTACTCATAATACACATTTTAAGCATGTTTAACATTTCAGTACAATGTGCATTTGTTTAAATATGTCAACGCCAGATTATCAATTTTGATACAGGATATTTTTAACAATAGTTTTGATCTCCAAACAGCGACTTAAACACAAAATTGTCTGAATGAGTGCCAATTCAAATTTTAAAACATGAAGAAATTTATTTCGATTTATTTATATTTATTGTTGTAATTACTACCATTTATATTATAATTATATTACTTAATAACAGCCTGCAATAGATACCGCACCGTTACTATTTTTTAAGTTATTACATATTATCATATTATTATTTATTTATTAATATTTATTAAAATTAGAAAATGGCAAATACTTTATATTTATGTTATTTTTACTTTTTTTCTAATACAAATCACAATATTGTTATATTTTTAGGCAGAGAATCTCGTGTAAAATATTCTGGTCATAAAAAATATTTATATACTTTTAACTTTTAAGATGCAAAATAAAGACTGCAAAAATATTATATTTAAATTAAAAGAACACAAAATCATTCTGTTATGTTTATTTACTTTCAGATATTACAGAACCGGAGGCTGTCCAAACTTATATTAAAGCAATGAGCCCAATAAATGTGGGAGTTATTAACAGAATAAAAATATTAAATTGAAAAAAAATCATCTTATGTATATATATTATCAATATGTATATCATAATATAAATATAAATATTTTAAAATCTTATATGTAATGACTTGTATAATACATATATAGGTTATACATACCATTATTGTCACAAATTTACTTTTTAACGATTAAATATTACAGAAATGATTTATATTTATATGTTTAACTGAAAAGTATTAAATAATATATAATAACATTAATGGTATATGTGTAGTTTTTGTTTTATTTATTTTTATATTAATAGTAGGTACTTATATCAGAGAGAACTTAATTGATAGTTCATTAGTCGTGTTTAATATTCATGTTTTTATCGTAAATCATTTTATTGAAATCTTTCATAAGAAACCGGAAAATCGAACACACTCGAAGAGTTTTCCTAACATCTATTCATCAATCTGTCCTTACAATTCGTTGTCATGGTTACCAATATCAATATTTACAATAAATATATAATGGTATATTTTAATATTAAATGTAGGTATGTGCTTTTCGTGTTATATTTGTGATTGCATTTTATTGTTTGAATTCTGTGTGTAAAAAGTTAAAAATAAAAATAATCATTTATAAAAAACTAATTAATTTAAAAATTCTGTGAAATTAAGCTTCTTGTTTATGTAACAAATTAATTTAAAAATACGTACATAGTCCGGTAATATAGCCTTCTCGTGGGTTTTTCTTAACGTGTTTTTACATAAATCCGTGGTAGTATAATTAGAAGAAAAATCCATAAAATGTTTCAAAATATAGTGTTTTCTGTTTTGCTTTATTATTTATTCATAACATTTGTGATTTCATAATACAGTGTCGTTAATGAGGATACTGCGTAGTTATTCGAACCCTATTGCACCGACTAAATTGTTTGCAACAGGGAGTTTTGGTATGTATATAATATATAACAATTAAACATACCTATACGAAATTTCAAAGTGTAATTTGAAAAATCCGATCATAGTATGATGTTGAAACATTGTTTGTTGGACACGATACTGGTGTTACTGATGTACTGAATTTTAAATTGATAATAAGTAAAACATTTCTTTAAATACAACGAGTGAAACTATCCGTGCAATATTACTTTCCGATATATAAGAAAATTTACCATTATTTTCCATAGTTTTCCTTTTCGTTAAAACTATAGAGAAAATCAAAAATTTACTTTTTAAAATTCCAACTAAAATAAATTTGTAACTCTAAAAATTCTAAAGGTACATATAGGTATGCATAAAACAAATCAAATTTCAAAATTTTATTAAAATAATTACTGAAAATAATATTTGAAATTGACCTATACCACATTTATATATAGTGCTTTAATAAATATTTAGTGTACATTTTAAGTTTCTTAAATTATAATTTTCCAACTTATAACAATTTTCGGTAGTATATATTTACGTTAAAGAAAATTACTTAGAAAATCAAATAATATGATGTCTTTAATGTACTGACTAGAAAAAATTTGCGACTAGAAAGCTACTACACCACTGAACTTAGCTGAAAACTTTTACTCAACTTCATCTAAACACGAATTCTATATATAGGTACATAAATATAAATAAAAAAATACTTTACGACCAATATATATTCCTTATTGCTATGCACAAAATGAAGAATTATAACCTCTCCTCTTGAAAGTCAATAGAGCACAATTATTATTATTATTAACACTATTACTATATAGATTGCATCGTGAAAGAAACAATTAACTTGTAAACAGATCATATGAGGTTTAAAACACTTAAAAGGATTGACACGTCATTTTTTATAGTTTATTGTTTGATGATCCGTAACTATAAAATCAATTAAATTATAATATAATATAAATTATATATTTTGACCTTTGATTTTTTAAATCAAAAAATTAATAGTTATAGAGCTATTAAATATTCCTAAAAATGTTAGGTCTTAACACCTTAAACGTTACCAATTGTATTAGGTACATAAAAGTCGGGAAAATAACAAATTTTAAATTGTCTATTTAAAAAAGTAGTTATAGTTTTTAAAAACATTTGAATAATTTCTAACGTTTAGGATTATTATTATTTTAATTATAACAAAATTCATATTATTATTATACAACAGTCCATATAGGTATATTTATAATTATTGTTATTTTTTTTTTTTTGGCGTTTTCATAACTATTTTTCTTTACGAATTTTCCATCGGAAAAGAACTGTAAAAATTCAAAATATATACATTTACATTCTTAAAGTAGTACCTGTCTAGATAAAAATTTCTATCAAAAAGTCCAAAAAAAAAACTGGTTTTGTAATCTCTAATAGCTACTACAAAATGAACCTGCTGTTAAAAATATAGTTATTATATCATAATATCTACACTATACATAAGTAATACTATACATCATAGGCGCATGAAAAAAATATGTAAAGGTAAGTATAATTCATTGTACGTATTATTATGTAGTTTTACATATTTTTAATAATTTTTTGTTAAAGTATATTTATTGTTTTAATATTGTCTTATTTTCAAATATATTTAGTTTTCGTCTTTTTGTCTACGACTTCTTTTTACTATTATTATGTCAATATTATGATATTACGAGGTAACTTAATATTTAAAACTTACCTATGTTATTCAGTTTTCACCAGATTAGAGTTCCAGACAAAACAAATGTGTTTATAAATGCTATTTTCAATAAAGTATATACCTATAATGTTTGCAATGACGATGACGACTTGGAGTTTTTCGCAAATCTCAATTGATGCGCGCGCACGATTAAAATGTACAAAAATATTACTAATTATATATGCAAATTATACCTTGGTTATTGAATTTCAAAGAGCATAAAACTTGTATGTAAAACAGTTTCCAAAGTAAAACCGGTCGAAACTTTCTTCAGAATGGCAAATAGGTGCATATCATATTTATTTCAAGAAATACACATATATTTTACAACCAACGTTATATACTAGAACTAGATACATACTAACATTAATATCCACTATACATTTTTAAACAAATAGGTTTATTTCTATATTTTATTTGTTGAACATTTACTATTTATCGAACACAAATATTAATAGTTCCGTGGATTTAGTGAACCAATAAGTGTAAAGCACAACCGTTGTCATGAAATTATTAAAAACTATCCCTGCGCCTTAATTACGACATCACATTAAAGTTTAAAACAAAATAAATAAATATAACTAGTTTATAATAATTTTAAAATATTATGCATAATTCACAATTTCTTATGATCTCTTATGTAAAATTACGTTGTTCAAAATTAATTTATAAAAAAATTACACTACGCACACACAAATAAATAAATAAATAAACTAATTAAAAATTTGATCTGCAATTTCCTGATGGATTATTGAATCACAAAACGTATAGATAATAACTTTTATAATATACCATAGTTTATGAAATAAATTGGTTAAGGTTTGGTTCTCGTAAAATAAAAATTGACAACATTTTAAATCAAAATGAACATAATTATTATTATTACGTACTACCTACATTTAACATTGAATTATATAGGTGATTGTACTTATATTAAACGATTTTAAAATAGCGTGCTGCATACGTTCAAATTGGCCCACTTTGATGGGGTGGGGGCGTCTGAAGTCTTGGTTTATGTAGGTACCTAGATAGGTACATACCTAATCAAAATATTAAAATAACAATAAAACAAAAACTATTTAAATTTGTTGTTAGATATTTGAATAAGTATTATACTAAAGTAAATTGCGTATTTAGAGGTGAGGGCTAAGGAAGCAATTGCCCCGGGCAGCACGTTTTTAGGTCACAAAATATTTTAAAATACGATACTTACTTTATTCTTCTTGTTTACTGTTTTGTAAATCGATTTTTCGATTTCTGTGAGTAAATTTGAGTGAATGACTTTTTTTATTTGATTATTAACTGAATTTGTACAATTAATTTACGTTTTGCATGAGAGGAGGGAGTAAATATACATGTAAAAGAAACAAAATGACAAATACATCTATATACCTATCTAAAGTCATCAAGCTATTATACACTGCAATATTTTTCTATATAGGTACTTATAACCTACCCTACCCATAACCACAAGTTATATTTTGTTATTTTAATGATCTTTAACATATTACGATAAAGGTTATACGCAAATCCAAGTGGTGAAAGTTGAAGGGGCTTTCAAATGATAGATGTTTTCAGATTTAAGTGTGTTTAATGTTTAAACTTTAAAGTAAATAATTGTTTAAATAAACAACCAATGAACAGAATATAGGAAGATGTGCAGTAATGGTACAACTGAATAGGTGGTTTCTGTTTAGCTATACTAAAATAGACAATATAATGAAATCATGCTTCGCAAAATTTCAATTGTGTTTTGGTTACATTTAGAGTTTAAAGTTAAACTCCTTACTATCTTTTTACCGAATTTTATGAAAATAGTATTTTATCTATTTAAAATGATCGTCTATCTGAGAAGTTACTGCGTTTTGTGTTTTTGATTTTTTTAAAATTTTTTAAATGAGCATTAATTAATCCTTGTTAGAATAGATTACGAGACGTTAAAATATATTCATCCCGAAATTTAATAATTGGCCTTTAAATCTTAAATTCATTTAAAACATAATAATATTTAAGTTCTGCACAATGTTATTTTTGCAATATTTGAATATTTTATTATATTATTATATTATACTGCGGATACAGCATGAATAACAAGAATAATAAATTACTATTTTATTATTAATAAAAATATTGTTGTTATTTTGTAAATTATCGTGAGAATACTAATTTTTTTCCAATATATAATTGTGTTGCTGTTATAAAATGTAAATTAATAAAATCATTTGTATACAAGAATGGAGGAGGAAAAGCAATTGCTCACCATAATTTTTACTCGAAATTCTAAAATCTATTGAGTTCAAGTCCTATGAATTTTTGGAATCTATATTTACGTCTATATATGGTCTATATATAACATGCGAGTACGATTAGACGATTCGAAATTTTTTGATAAGTTAGCTTTAGTTAATCTTTATACATTTTTAGTAGATCCTGATCCTGCAGTGTAGTGATATTTGTCTTCACGATCACACTTGAAAGAAATGTATATATAAGAGCAAAGATTTTTTGTACATCAGTCTAACGGACAAAAGACGAGTATTATCACGAACACAATGTAACACCGATTATTATGTGCGGAGGGGAAAAATATGCCGAGCATAAAAATAACGATACAAGTAACTGGTTTTTTTTCGTCAAAAATACCATATCGATGTATTGCTCAGAATACGTTTTTTACCTATTCAGGTTTGCTGTCTTCACGTATATCTAATTGGCATTATAGGAAAAACTATGATACATAAAATTTGAATCGTGGCGTTTAGGTTGACACCGTCCTATAGGGTAACGAAAACTTATCATCAGACCGCGGATAAAAGTGTAGGTAAAATTTTTACTAATATATATATATGTGTGTGTGTGTGTGTGTGTATCAATTAACGTATAATACTAAGGAAATCGTATAATGTGGGTATTGCTTATACTCCAAATAATAAATTTCGTTACGGTAAGTATAACAATATGTTTTCTAAAAACTTGAAATAATAAAACAATTTAAAATAAGCTTGTTCAATTTTTTTAAATTAATTTTAAAATAAATATAAAATAACTTTTCGAATAGAATATGCATCTAAATACATATTAAAACACAATCAATAACAAACAATAATTATAATTACTAGAATAATTATTTATTCAAACGACTGTCTAGACATTTGTTTACATACATAATTTATCGTTGCTTTATTAATTATTCACAATATATCCAGTCATTGGTCGAGCCCTTTTCGTCATATTTTTCTATATAATTTTAAACCAAATCATTTTGACGGTCTGCCAAAGTGTAATGTCGTAGAATACACATTCACACCACTGTCTTCAATGAATTTCGTATAAAATATAAACGTGATTTCCTAAAAAATTGTTTAACTAATGTCTTAAAAGTAATAATTAATAAGTATATTAATTAATCATGTATTTTATAGTGAACAGAAAATTATGTAACCAAAGTCTGAGTAAATTATTATGATATTATCTAATCAAATAATTCATATTGTTAATAAAATGTAAAAATCTTTATCTGGTATACCGCAAATACTAATATTAAATAATACAAATTTATAGAAATGTTTAACATCATTTAACAGTTAAAATGGAAGAAAAAAAAATCTTCCTACTATAAACTACTTCGACATAAAAATTTGAGTTACCTGGCAAATTTATCAAAAGACATTTTTCGAAACTATATATACCTATATAAACTATGAAAATTCAATTGAGTGAAAAGCCGTGTAATATTTTCCCAAAGATATTTTCCTAAAATAGTGCCTTATTAAAATATCCACTCTTATCATAACTACGTACATTAACGTCAACAAAATATTATGTAACTATGGATTATGGATTATGGAAATACTAATATATTATGTTTGTATTAAATAAATAGTATTACAAAAACCATTGTGATTTAATGGAAATGAATCGTATCGTGTATATACTGTGTAATATTTGATATTTGTTACCTACCGTTTAACCATTGATACAGAACAAAAAGTTGATTTTGATCAAGTTTGAAAAAAAATTCTCTAAACTGCCAATTACCAAAACATAATATGAGCAAAACGCCGAATTCCTGTGAAGTTTGTTTGAATACGTTCTCTCGCAGCTACTCATTAAAGATTCATTTGAGAACTCCCACAGGTAAAAAGCTGTATTCATGTGATGTTTGTCTGAAGTCATTTCCCCAAAATAGTGCCTTAACTAAACATACAAGAGTTCACACAGGTGAAAAGTCGTATTCGTGTGAAATTTGTTTGAAGACATTTTCTCGCAACTACTCATTAAAGATTCATTTGAGAACTCACACAGGTAAAATGCTGTATTCATGTGATGTTTGTCTGAAGTCATTTCCCCAAAATAGTGCCTTAACTAAACATACAAGAGTTCACACAGGTGAAAAGCCATATTCGTGTGAAGTTTGTTTCAAGATGTTTTCCCAAAATAGTCACTTAACAATACATATGAGAACTCACACAAATTACAAATTTCCAAAACATAATACGAATGAAAAACTGAATTTGTGTAAAGTTTGTTTGAAGACGTTTTATCGCAGCTAATCATTAAAGATTCATAGAAGAACTCACACTGGCGAAAAACCGTATATTTATGTGAACATTTTTTGAATAATTAATTATTTATTAAAAATTATTAAATGTAATGATTCATAATTTAACCATTTTATATACAATATTATTTGAGAATGTTCCACGCCTGATTTTATAAGAAGGAATATCCGATTGATTTATTTAAAAATTCCTTAGGAGCGTGGTACAGATATCATCAAATACTATTTTTGGATTGTAATAAAAAAAATATCATTTAATACCGATCTTTTTTGGGTTTGAAAACGCAAGATTTGTGCTACCGTAGGTATTCATTTCGATACATAAGTTATGCACCGCCGAGTGGCCAAAAAATATTAATATTAATAAACTATTTGAAATATACACTGTTAACTTATAAAAGGTACTCATTTTACACACAGCTCATATACAAGATGTTTAAACAATTGTTGTATTCCAAACTAAGTCCTAATTTTTTCCTGCAGTAATATTTTATTCGACCCTGGATCTGCCACTGTCATCAGTAATTATTGTAAAATATAGCCTAATGGCAATTTAATAAAATAAATGTTATAAAAATTCTGCTTTTTTTAGTAGGTAAAATTATTTGGGCTTAATTTGCATGAAGAGGACACTTAACGAGCAGTGATGTTGTGGAGGGTACACGCGGGTACACGGCATATACCTACGGACTTTTATTAAACTGTTACGTTTTGAAAAAACATTTAACCAAATTAAGTTCTGAAGATATTTACAAAAAAAAAATAGTGTAAAACATATTTTTTTAGCAAAATCGATCCATGTTTATGTTATTTGATTATTTGATGCGATATACCTAATATAATATTTTAAAATATGATTTAAAATGTCTTTTAATAAATTGATTCTGAACAAATCTCGATATAAAATACGTATGTGTATTTCAAATTTTAAAATTGCCATGAAGACCCCAAAATTAAGATAATATTTTGGAAAAATATAGTTAATCAATATAAAAGCGAAGTACCTAGTTACTTTGTAAAATGTCATGTATTTAGACCTATTTTTCATCGAAATTCGAATGTAGCACACAATATTAACAAATTTAATTTACGTCAATTTTACATACACTTTAGGTGAAAATTTTAAGTCTCTAGGACAATTTCTTCAGAGTTACGAAGAAATTACAAATCTCGAATTTGCGAAATTGTGTTTTTACCGTTTTTATGTACTTTTTCGGCAGTTATTTCTAACGTGTCAAAAATATTGTTGAGGAAATCAAAATATGACTTCTCCAAAAATATGAAGTACCAACCAACTTGATGCGATTCGTTACCCGAATATGGGTAAGCACTCTTACTAGAATAATATAAAAACATGTTTGAGGGAAGGAAAATATAAATTTAAAGTTTAGAAAAATCCTTAGAATAATATATGTACCTATATTAAGAGGATGCTACACACCCCTGCTTGTTAAGGGGTTTTGTATAGGCAATTTTTATTATATTTTAAGAAAATTAAAATTCAGCAATTTAAAAGTATTTAATTATATTTTAAAAGTAATTTGAAAATAGTCATGCTTCAGTACTATAATCGCAGATACAAGATTTATATAAAATTTGAAAAATGAGAATATTTACTTTGCTTGAGCGTGAAGTTTTTTTCAATATGTTTTTTTGAAAATTTAAAATTCATGATTAAAAATGATAACATTTTTAAATAAAAAAATTTTAACCAAAAAAAACGCTTCGGCATAATAAATATTCTCATTTTTCATATTTTGAATAAATTTTGACTATCCGAGACGCATTTCCCTGGCACCCTCATCTTTGAATTTTGGAACCAGGCCCGGGACTTTCGATTGTTATTCGTTTATTCTCGTTTGTTCCGGACTTATAGCCGATTGACGGTGGGGGTACTGGGAAAATACTAGCAATTTGAAAAAGAGTTCGAACTCGGGGGGAAATCAAGACTTGGACGCAGGGACGGCGCTAAGAATTGCGGGGCCCAAAGCAAATTAATTTTTCGGGCCTCTAAATTGTTTAACTTTGTTTTGTTAGGAAAGAAGAACTACCTTAAATAATATTGTGGTGAAAAGTACGCGTAAAAAGGAATAAATAAAAGATATTGTGTTTTTCTTCACAGTCCTCAATAAAATGTATGTTTGAACCCGTGTAATGGCGCGGGGCCCTGAGCAACTGGTTCGGTTGTATTGCCCTTCCGCCGGCCCTGCTTGCAGGGCGAACTATCCGAACTCGAACATTTTTCAAACGGGTTCCAGTTTGAACACGTTTGAAAAATTTTCTGGTTCGAGTTGGGGAAACAAAAAAAAAAGTACCATTTTAGGCACTAAACGAATTTTTCTCCCCGCCATTACCGTTCGGGTATGAAGTTCGATTGGACACCTATAATAATATACATTTTGAGTTTTTATTTTTTTTTTCTCGTCGAGTTTTTCCCAAAAACCCCCCGTCGATTTCGGGCCATATTACATCGGCGATAAATCGTTTTTTATCGCGAACACAAATCGTCGATATACCACAATATTTATTACAATAACTTGGCGAGCTTTATATTATACAAAATATAATATGTGTGTGTGTGTGTGTGTGTGTGTACACGTTGACCATATTATACGAGTATATAATATATATGTATACTCGTTGACGGTTAATAAAAAAAAAAAAAAAAAAAAAAAAAAAAACAAAGCAATATAGTTGCAGGCGCGGGCGCGCGCGCGCGCACTGAAGGCGAAAATCCGAAAACGATATTAACGTAGTGGAATGGCAATGAATTAAAAATGGGGGAAAAAAAAAAAAAAAAAAACAAAAAAACAAAAACAAACGGGAGCGCACGTGTGCCGACGCGGTGGCCGTTCGTATTGGCGTTAACGGCACAGAACGGAATGTCGTATAACGTTATAATATACTAACAAAATATAATAATAATATTACATAAAGCACGCGCGTACCTATTACGGTGACTGCTATTATTATTATTATTATCACATTATTGCAAAGTGCAGGCGCGCGCGCACACACATACGGCACATTATAATACACATATATATATATATATAATATATATATATATATATATAGAAGTGTACCTATACGGTATATATACTTGCTTGGCTGGGTGCAATATCGTGCACGGATCGCCCCCCCCCCATGCGGTACCCCTGACCGCCGAACCCCACCCGCCCCGTAACCAGCGACGTTGCCAACATCTGCGCGCGGACGCGTGTTATATTATTATTAGTAAAAATGACGACGGCGCGTGCTGTTCGCCCGTGTACCCCACACACACACACACACACACATTATACCTATGCACATAATAATAATAATAATAATAATAATAATATAATACACCTATATATATATATATATATATATAAATAGATGCACACTCGCGGGCCCGGTGGTGCGTCGGTATTGTTCGGCGACGCTTAGGTTTTTATTTTTGTTTTTTTTTGTTTTTTTTTTTTTTGTTTTTCAGCGCAGCGCAGATGTTACGCACCGCGCAGCACACGTCCCGCGACGATCGACGCCGACAGGCCCATACAGCACCTGCGCCGCCGCCGCCGCGTTAAGGGTGCTCGGAAACGAATACGACGACCGGGGCGAAAACCGGGCGCGCGCGCGCGCGCACTCTCGCAGTGATTGAATTATTCGGGTTTCGCACGCACGCACGCACGCACGCACAAGCATTCATAAAAGCGGTCACCCCTCGAATGCAGACGTCGCCCTCTCGTCCAGTACAGGGTCGGGCGGGGCGCCGGCGTGAATTCCGTTTGTGTGTACGTCGGAGTGCGCGCGTCTGCACATCGCGTACGCGTATGGATAGGGTGTGCGTGTGTGTGTGTATGTGTGTGTGTGTGTACCACCTGCCGCCGCCCGTCCAAAATGTTCGCGACCGTTCGTAACGCATCTGCAGCGGCGGCGGCGGCACGACGAATTTTTTCCTCTCGCCCGTTATCATATCGTCCGATTATCGATTTCCGTAAACCGTCGTCGTCTTCTCTCGCGCGCTCCCAGCTCTCCTTACCCGGCGGTCGTCGACCGGCCCGAAACGTAGAAAGCCATGTCGTAAAAATCGCCAACAATCATTCCTATACATTGTACGTACTACCTACTACCCCGATATACTGTAAAACGAAAAAAAAAATACGAAGAAAATCGACCGACAAAATAACACATTATTATATAATACCAGCCGAATTATTACCACGTTTCGCCACTCACCGCCACACAGGTGTAAAACGTAATATTATCAAATACAATAAAAATATAATAAAAGTTTCGATTCGTTTGATAACGGAGCCGCGGTTTTTTCGTGCCCCCGATAATGACTTTCAAGTCGTCCCGCAGCTCACTTGCACAACAATACATTCTCTATAATGCGGTTTTGCGGACCGAACAGTCGGGCTCGTGGAATAATACTCGTAATTCCGCAATAGTTTTCCGATCTGTCCGCCAAATTCGTTGCAATAATCGGTTTACCCCCTCCATAATTATTATTATCAGTTATTAGCTATTACTCAACATTGATTCTGCTTATCATATTATTGACAGTTCAATTTAAACATTTTTACGTTATACATTTTTTTTTTTAAATAAAAATAAATATGGATAATAACATTAAAATTGCCATGTTAAAAGATTCTATTCTTACTAAAAATCGTATTGTCACTGATATCATACAATATAATCGATTTCTATTCGAAAAAGTAATTAGTAGATATACATTTTAGTAAATTAAATGTTGTTATAGAAAATAAATTTGTTTTAATGTAAAAATTGATAACATGAAGTGATAACAAATAATTGTACATCATTAATGATGTAACTATAGATTATAGAATATTTACTAGTATATTATTTATATGCTTATAATATTACTTCTAATTAAATAAAAGGTATCGTTACTAAATTTTAAAAACCTTTGTGATTTAGTGAAAATAAATCGTAACCTGTACTGTGTAATATTTAATACCATTTCATCATTGATATGGAATACAATACCACATGAATATTTCTATCAGAAAATAACCCACAAAAGAAAAGTTGGTTTCATATAAAAAATGAATTTTCTCTAAACTGTAATTTACCAAAACATAATATGAGCGAAAAACCTCCCTGTGATATTTATTTGAAGACACTTACTCCAAACAGCAAATTAAAACAACAAACAAGAGATCATACAGATGAAAAACTATATTTTTGTGAAGTTTGTTTGAAGGCGTTCACTCAAAACAATAATTTAATAAAACATACAAAAATTGATACAGGTGAAAAGCCCTATTCGTGTGAAGTTTGTTTAAAGGCGTTTACTCAAAGCAGTAATTTAAAAAAAACATTCAAGAATTCACACAGGCGAAAAGCTCTATTCCTGTGAAATTTGTTTGAAATAATTTTCTCAAAGTAGTATCTTAACAAATCAAATGAGAATTCATACAAAGGAAAAGTCCTATTCGTGTGAAGTTTGTTTCAAGACATTTTCCCATAAATGGAATTTAACGGCACATACAAGAATTCATACAGGTGAAAAACTATATTCTTGTGAAATTTATTTGAAAGCATTCACTCAAAACAGTTGTTTAAAAGAATATTCAAGAATTCACACAGGTGAAAAGCCCTATTCGATATTCCTGTAAAGTTTGTTTGAAAACATTTTCTCAGAGCAGTACCTTGACAAATCACATGAGAATTCACACAGGTGAAAAAATCTCTATTCATGTGAAGTTTGTTTGAAGGCATTTTCACAAAAAAAGTAGCTTAATGAAACATATGAAAATTCACATCAGTGAAAACATGTAAACTCATGCCGCGACCAGTGGAAAGCTACAATCACACCATATATGTTTTCTAAATGTAAAATATGTATTAAACCTATATATTTATTAAAATATAATTTTTTTCTCTTAATAAAATTTACTCTTTGAAAAAAAAAAAAACAAATAATAGAAATAAAAAATTCATTTTTTCTATAGAATAATACCTATAGGCTAATATATTTGTTATTAATGTAAATTCTATAGGCTGAGAGCTCACATTAACAAGGATTAAGCGCGGAACTCGAAACCTGAATACGTTTTTAAATTATAAAACGAATTATTTATTATGTTATTTTGTATGTACTCGTATACTTTTCGCGTTGAATGCCACTACCATTAGTTCATTGATAAATGTGTATAGAAATTATATATATGCACTTATTATGTTATGATAAATTTAAGTATCTGTTGATTGAATTTCTAAGAACAAATGGAACAAGCAAGACATATTTTTGAAACCATTAAATATTTGTTCTGAACTCGTGTCGAATGCTTGTTTGTTATAAAATATATACTCGTCATCTTTATTTACTAATATTAACTCGAATAATATCGATTAATAATTATAATAGCATACATGTAATACGGGGCCCGAACTTTAACAAACTTATTTATATTTCGGTCGTTTTTTTTATGTCTGTACCAAAAAATTATATTAGATGGAGTGCTCTGATTGTTACATATGCAGCATCATTTTCCGGTAGAAAATTTTATTCAATCGGTACTTTAAGAAAAACGGTAAAAGCATAATTTTGTTCACATCGAATATAATTTTTTCATTGTAATTCCGCAAATAATGGTCATAATCCAATTATGGACTATTTATAGAAATTTTAGATTTTCCAATTTGTTTATCATAAAAGTGTTAATCTTATGTTTTGAGACCCGAAATTTTAATAAAATGTTTAAAATACATCTTTCTAGCTACACACAGAAAATTTAAAATTCGGTGTACACAAATTTTTTTAATATTCATTTAAATTTTTTATTCTTCATTTGCTGTTTCCATCTAACCAATATTGATAATATATGAAATTTACGTTCAGCATTTTTATTACAATTTTGCATTTTTAACGATAGAGTAAATTAACCTATTATTAAATGTATAGACGAAATCATTATCTATGCCATCGACTTTTTCTTCTAAATTAATGGGATTTAAAAATAGTTTTATCTCTTTACAAAATTACAACTTCTGTAAAAAAGACTACGCTATAGCATAGATCATGATCTCATTTATAACTTTGGTAACAGGTCAATTTACAAAGTGAATATGATAAAATTGTGGTGAAAATGCAGATGAACGTAAATTTTATATTTTATCAGTTAGTTAGATGGAGACATCAAATGCGGGTATCAAGTACATTTAAAGACACCTTAAGAAAGATAGAAATTTGATAATTATTTCAAAAATATTGAATTACATTTTAAAACTTTTTATAAATAGTCCTATGTCAGATCCATTTTTCAATAATTACGTAATCAAGATATTAATTGTTTAAAAATATATAAAAGTGTCCTTTGCCCTATATAGCTCTCTGAACAATTCATTTAAATGAAAGATGATTAATTATTTTAAAAGAGGAACATCTTAACTGTGTATTTTTCGAATTTTTTTTATTACTCAAATATATATATGTAACATATACTATTTATATTATAACTCATTATTCATGTTTTAATAAATCTTATTTTATATTTTTATTTTCATAAATATAATAATTTCTATACTCATTATTAAAAAAATAATCTTTTGAAGAAGTACACTAAAAGTCGAATTATCTTTGATGTCAAAACCATGTATCTGCGATAATTTTATATATTCCGTTGTGAACCGAATTGTGCAAAAGAGCCAAACCTTTTTTTCATGACAAAAAGTACACATATACTATATCCTATATTGCGTATAGCCTCGTACACTTGGAAAATATTATTAACACAACATATTGAGTTGAGAATCAATTTAATATTTTTAACATATTTAATTTTAAGTGTAGTTGGATTAATTAAAAAATAATATTTACATTTCACATTGCAATAAACAAAAGAACAAATAATAACTAAAACTCTTACATATTATAATATATATAATATAGCCTATTTATAGGTACATATATTATAATATTATATTTATCATAATTTTTTTGTACAAAAATTCCTTATATTTTTATGAAACATAATAATTAAAAAATAAAATCATAAATAATCAATATTGTTATATGAGTGCCACATAACAGTATATAAACTTTACATTTTAAAATTTTCTTTAATTTTTTTAAATTGTTCTTACTTCACACGGGAGAATGATTTAAGTAGAAGATGTATAAGCTCTAAGCAAGCATAATATAATGTATTTTCAATATATTGTTAGGCGAGGATGTCAACGGTCCCATTTTTAAACATAAAAAACCTAAAACATTTTTTGCAAATATTATTATCACATTTCTTATTTTTATTAACTTGAAAGGAAATAAAATTAAAATAAATACCAATAGTTATAAGTAACGTTTACAAGTTAGTTATATAAACATGATATAATGCTCCATGTGGCTATACCATAACCGTTTTTCGATATGCGCATTTTAATTATTGAAAATGTACTTTGAGTGTATCGTTACAAAATCATATTTTTTTTTATTAACTATTCGTATAAGTAAATCGTATAAGTAAAAAAACGGCTACGCCTTGTTTAATGAATATAATATGATATTTATATATATTTTTTTTCGTTTTCTTTATACGTAAGTTTGTAAAAAATTAGGATGATGATGCAAGTATTCCATTAAAAATTAGTTTATGCTTAA
Source organism: Pemphigus obesinymphae (assembly GCA_025469235.1). Lineage (NCBI taxonomy): Eukaryota > Metazoa > Arthropoda > Insecta > Hemiptera > Aphididae > Pemphigus > Pemphigus obesinymphae. The sequence continues at coordinate 20,222 of JAIPRL010007468.1, forward strand.
ATATATAGGAGTGATAAGAATTTTTATTCATTTATTTTATTACACAACGGGTTAATACAAATATATAGATGACCCATAAAAATTAAATATATTACTAGTAAAAATACAAATACAATTTTTATCAAAGAGTACACAGAAAAGGATATTAATTAATTAATAGAAAGGATGGGTCCTCATTAGCAATTCATATGATACTATAAATTGGTCAGTTACGCGAGTAGATATATAGATGGAATTCTAAGATAATTATTTTAAATATTTGAATTTTTAAAACGTCCTTTTAGCCAACTTCCAGAACAACAGTTACATACCAGAGAAAGAAAATTCACATGTAGCATTCTCTTAAATAAAATAAAAAATAAAAATAATTTGAACTTTATAAACAATAACAATATCATAAATTATCATAATAATAATTGTCGTCTATTACTGAATAAAACCATTACATAACTTTATTATTTTGAATTCGTCCCGTAGAATAACAATTTTACGAAAGTTAGAACTCAAATATGTTCAATACTGAATGAAGATATTTAAATTGATCTTGTATAATTGTTATAATAACTGTATCAGTAAGAAGATTCCAAATTAACAAAAATTACATAGATATTCTCTGAATAATATAAATGTATAATATCTATAAACTATAAATTCTATAATTATAGTTAAAATATCGAAATGTAATCACTATACTTTTTTATTATATAAATAAAAAAAAAAAAAAAAAAAACGATAATATCATAATGGTTTTAATTTTATAGGTGCAATTTAACTTGGGAATCTATAATCACTATTTATGAAGGGGATAATATTATATAAATATCAGCTTACATGTTTTTATGAATTGCTTAAACAACTCCCCTAGCTATATTTAATGTATATATATATATATATAATATATACAATATATACTTGCGGATAATGTGATGTAATGTATAAACAAATATCAAAACAGCTGCTCCACCAACTGTAAAAGATTAGGTACCTTTCCTTTTCATTTTTATACGATTCATTTTGTTCAGATTTATTTTAAACTAACTCTATTGGGTTTCAAACATTTATGGGGTTGCGAATTATAGAAACTCGTATACAAATGCTAACTGTGAAAATACCGATATTTGTGATTATGACTAAATAAAGTAGCTGCGAGTTATATTGTTTTTCGAGAACTTTGAGTCTGTATAAAGAAAATAGTGTCAGATACTGAGTTTGGGAAACATATTATAATAGCGCAATTAGGGGAGAGCTGGAAGGGCTTAGCCCTCATAACACTTAGCCCTAATAACTCCTTTGAAATAATTATTAAATCAATTAATCTGTATTCGTAACTACCTAAGTATTTAAAAACTCGCAGTCAATTGAAATTAAAAAAAAAAAAAAAAAAATAACAAATGAATATTTTTTTTTACTATCAGATCTCGGTAATACTGTTGGTGAAACTATATAAACTATATTTTCATATTTACAATATAATAGTAAAAAATGTACTTTTTTCTAGACAGAAGGTCTATGAATAAAGGGATAATAATTGGTATGGGCGATACGCAATTTTTGTTTAGTTCAAAATGTGTTAATAAATACACCTTGGTATGGTTTACAATCTCTGGTGATACCTACTAATTTCTGATTAATAAAGATATTATAATCATAGACTATAATTCTACAATTTAAATTTAAAAAAAAAAATGGACTATAAGCATAAAAAAAACAAATCAAAATTCATAATAAAAAAAATGCTAAAATACATTACAATGTTTATGTATAAATATACTAAAAATAAAAAATAAAATAAAATATTAAAATATGTCATTTAAACTCAAAAATATCAAAATATTTCTCAAATAAATTAACTTGAATTAATATACCTATAGTGTGCTTATTTATTAAACAATGTGTTCTAAACAAAAAAAAATAAATGCCCGAGTTATAAAATATGTGGTTGAATTAGTTAGGTTCATCATTTCTTAGGTTCTTGTACAGGATGATAGTTTTAAAACAGTAACAGGATATTATTTTAGATTTTTAAACAATTATATCAATGATTATAAAATAAGTGAATATAGTAAGTATAATACGAAAAATGAACATTTAAAAATTTAAAAATATTTATATATATTTTAAGACAAATTTCAAAATAGTACCTTTCTTTATAATTATGTAATTATGATATTTGTTTAAAAACAAAACGTGTTTGGACACAATAATTAGATACTAAAATTAGTTTTACGCGAACATAAAACACTGGTGCTACAATCAAAATAATAACACCAAATTTTCTTACTACCTAGAAGAGAACCTAATTTATACGATGTTAATAGTAGTGTTTTTTATTTTTTTCAGAACTTGTCCCAATTTTGTATTATACATTTCTTAAAAATCATAAAATTTTAACAATTAATTACTTAATTTAAAATAAGTGTAGAAAAAATTAAAATGCTACATCACAGATTTAGTTTTCCTTCATATATGGGATAAAAATTTGGTGATTTCATTTGTAATATGGCCCGGTGTTTTATGTTATCGTAAACAATGAAAATCTGATAATCCAGAAATATTCAAACATATTTTTAATTGTATTTGGACACTATATAAAAATCGAGGTTCAGTGGCCTGATCATAATTTTTTTTTCAATTTTAGCGCTATAGTTTATATAGTCTATATTTGTAGTTTATAAATTTAGAAAAATGAGATTTAAAAAAATACGCGATACAAATTAAAAACACATTATTTCTGATTGACAGATATTTTATCCTAGTATTGAATTATGTCAATCGTCTCATAGTACATATACGTCTATATTATACAATATAGTATTGGACACCAATTATTATTGGTATGCAGGGTGGCCTGACTTGATTTTTATATCTTAAAGATCCCAAAAACGAATCCCCGTTATAGATAGTGAAATCTACTATAATATACTGCATTCAATCATTTTAATTATATTATGTAAATCTGCATAAAATGAATAGGTAAATTCATATTATTATCAAGGGAATCGATATTAAATATTTAATATGTACTAAATAAGTACTTACCTACCTACTTACATGGTAATAAATAAAAAAAAAGCCGGTCAGTAGGGGGTGGAAGCACTTCGCTCGTCGGGTGTCAGTATGGGTGGATGCACTTCGCTACTGGGCAGGATACTCTTGGTGGATGTATTGCATTTTAATG
>JAIPRL010007469.1:0-23392 GCA_025469235.1 Pemphigus obesinymphae
AAAATAAAATAAAAATAACAGCCTCGATCGATCCCTACAAAAAAAAATGATATGAGTTATGTATACTACACCGAAGCTACGCTCAGAATCGTTTTATTGAATGCAATGATTTATCATTGCTTTCAAAATCAATACATCCACCAAAAGTACCCTACCCAGTAGCGAAGTGCATCCACCAATACTGACACCCGACGAGCGAAGTGCTTCCACAACCTACTGACCGGCTTTTTTTTAAATGATGATACACCCAAATTTTTAATCCCTTATAAAGCTTTTAACGTAGTAATCGATTTTGAAAAGTTCATAAATTTCACAAATAAAAAGTATATAATTCAATTGTTTTTATAAAAAATATTATGTGTGGGTACGATAAAATTGTCTAAAAGATTTTTACTCAAAAGTTCTAAATATTATTTAAAATTGACAGTGCAATTAAATCCGACTCTTTGATTTTATGTTATTATGTAATATACGTTTTAGAGGTAAAGTACATTATACCTAGTATAAACGCAAAAAAACGTTTCCACTCACTAAACTTGCTTTAATTTAATTTTTAATTACCACATCAAAATAAATATATATTTACAAATTATATATAGTTGGTGAATATTGAATTTGTTTAGGTTAAATATATATATATATATATATAATATACTCGTATATTTATCAAAGCTTCTAAAAAGTAAATATTATCAAACGTGATTAATTAAAATTTGATATTTAATATTTACTTCCAGTTTAATTACACGAGTAGGTACTTGTTTATTATGTACTCGGATGCTTACTATCTGAAACGATCGTCTTTTCAGTGGGTATGGCGAAGATGTTGTTTCTGTGTGAAATTTAAAATATCATCACTTTATACTACTCTAATACAATTACAATTGTACTAATAATTACCTACATAATAAATGTATTAAATGTGAAAAATTCGGATAAGTCTATATAGCAATAAAGAACAGAGTTTGAAAAATTTTCGAGCACTCGAACCATATGGAAAACGCTCAAGTAATTGTCCATTATAAGTTTTTATATATTATATAGAAATATAATTATAGCACCATATGTAATCATAGTAAATCAGTAAGTTACTTTCTGTGTAATTTTAATACTTGGGAATGTATCATTTGATTATAACAATCTCATCCGAAACTCGACGAAAGTATTATTCGGTATGTACGCGTTATAAATTCACAAAATGACGCGCGCGCGCACGCATGTATATTATATGCGTGGAGCTATATAAAAAGGTTCTAAATCGCATTTTTCCACAAATGGTCTCGAAAAAAATAGGCGTCTTTTGTATGCAAAAATGGAGTGTCTTAGTGCATTATCAAATTATACGCAGTAGTAAAAAATGTATTCTATCTAACGAAAATTCTGTAACTGAAAAAAATTGTATTCGCATTAGAACCATACAAATATAACATTATATATATATATTATATATTTTAAGAAGACTTCTAACGGAGTGATGAAAAATTCATATCGATTGAAATTCATTGTCTTGTATATCCCAGTTGTTAATCTGATGTCAATAAAATTATATAAATAAATAAATAAATAAATATGAATTATCTATAAATGCATGTCATTACTTCGATATTCATATTCGTCGTGTTCATGTTCAATTTTTGCGTTACACGCGTTGACATTTAAATCTACAGTTTTTGATATTATCAAACCGTCAGTTTTAACATAGTACTTTGCGAATTCTACGCATTTTAATAATAATAATAATTATATATAAGTAAATATCCATACTTTAGTTAAATATTTGAAAATTTTCCAAGGTCCTTAGTAGATATTCAGTTAGTTTTCAACGACATATAGTATATAATATAACCATATGGTTTATGTCCGTGGTCACATCGAATATTCCTATACAATGATTATAAACACGTACATCAGACGGTTATTCTTCATCGATCGTTCACAGTGTGTTTTTTGTTCTTTCACGCGGAAAATGCAATTATCGCGACTATCGCCCTCATCAGCTGTAGAATACTGCTGCTGCAGGAAAGCAATCTACTCCAAACATCACAATGATAAGTCATGTAAAACTCTTTAGTCTCCGTGCAGTTCGTACTCCCTTCAGCGTGTTGTATGTTTGTTTTGTTACGCATTGTGTAATTATTGATGTGTTTGCACTTGTAATAGTCGACGTTTATTTCAATTACAACATTTTAGTTTATCCTGCAAGTGAATGATTCGAGCGGGCTTGGGCAGTATCACAGATACATGTATATAGTCTATATACGTATCAAAGATACAATTATATCTTCTATCTGGATAAATTTTTGTCGAGAAGATACAAGATACGTGAAATTATATACAATATATATATTTTACAGTAGTTACATTGTTACTGATTAATAAAAATAAAACAATATGAATTTTGGTATTTCTTGTTGAATGTTATTAATATTGACGGGAATTCTTGATTTTAATTTAGATTTGTATGTCTGAATTATTATATGAGATTTATTCTAATACTTTTCTTCCGATTCGCTTTGATTATAATTATAATTATAATTATTCATTATTCTTTTATGGTATTTCAAAAATAAACTATTTTTACGTAATAGATAATATTTTGAATGAAATTGTAATCAAATAACATTTATATATAAGTTCATTTCATTCTCCTATAAAATAGTTTAATACCTATATAGCTTTGTACACCTACTATTATATGTGTTTAATATTTTTATTTTTATTTATATGATTATATAATTTAATATATTTTATTTGTATATTGTTATTAATAACTATTTAAAAAAAAACATTTAACATAATATACACACTGCTTTTATTATAAAATTGTAATAAGTAATAATAATTTTTATTAAGTATAACATAATAATTATAATTTTTGAGAGTATCTTGTATCAAGATACTTAAAATAAATATATCATGTATCATGATCAAGATACATTTTTCTTAGTATCTTGCCAACCCTGATTATATGTATAAACGCTGCATTTAATAAAATTCGAGGGTTTATACACACAGTCTGTAGTCATTTCCATTACAGACAGATTTTCTCTACTCATGCACAATAATCATATCAAAAACTGTAATTCCTATTGTGAATGCTTTAAGTCTTAATATTAGAATTCATTCAAAATCTCTTTAATCATGCCCACTGTATAATTAGTGTACAGATTATATAATGTATAATAATATATAATAATGTGTAATTATAAACAATGTGTACTCAAAATTAATTTTTGTTTTCCTTTTTATTTTGTTTCTATTTTTGAAAATCAACGGACTTCCCTTTAGGTGTCCGATTTCCGGAGGTTTGGGCTTGATTGATTCAGATCAGCTGTACATTTTTCGATAAATTCATTAAAGGCATTTTTTGGTGTTCAAGTAGTCAAGCTGTGTAATTCTCATCGGACCCTAAACCGGAAAGTATCCTGCAGTTGGTATGGTAGTTTTATTAGCATTATTGTCTGATACAGAAATAACAAAAAAATGGCAATTAGAAAATTGTAGTTATAGTTACCCAACAGTGGTATTTCAAGTTCTGTACGAATTTATAGAGTTAAGATCTGATTATTTAAGGATTTCAACATGTCGGGGTTTTTCCCTGTCAGTATTTTCACTTTTTTGGATTTTGAACTGTCGGGATTCCGTAAGTAGACTATAGATTAGAGACCCTTAAAATCCATAAGAGGACCTATGTCGGCATTTTCCATCTACGTTATATCTAAACTTAGCACCGTTATGTGTTTCGAGTTTCAAACGTTCGAATTTAAATATTCTAGTGAACTCGGTTGCTTTTTTTTTTGTTGTTAAATATTTACCGAACTAAAAGTGACGATATTTTTAGATTAATAACATTTTTTTAACCAATTTTACGACTTTTTTTTGTCGAATTACGTTTTGACATTGCCTTCGGGTGATGACAACTGGTCGTCAGCCTGCGGTCAACATACAGTCTTTTGTGAAAACCAATAGATCGTGGGAACGTCTCCACAGTCTGGTCTGACTTGATGAAACGAGGGAAGAGGGACCTAACCTAACCTAATCACTGGCCCATTATAGTTCCGTGACCTAGAGTAAGCCCATATTACTTTTTCCGATATCCGATTAACCGATATGCTAAATGCTAATTTCTATGATTTTATATAAAATATAATATTGTTTTATTGGGATTTTGTGAAAACTTTTAACTTTTTTGAGAAAACTGCGTAGTAGTAGATGCAAGTAATATAAATTATAATATATATATAAATTATAAACAAATACATGTATTTTTTAATATTGTGCATAATACATCTGTAGGTAACTATTATTGTTATTACTTATTTATAATCAATATAATATAATATGATGTAAGTTATTAATTTATATTCTTATCTATATTATTTGAATAGAGTACAGGCTATGTTAAATGTATACTAATTTAAACAGTTTTCTAAATGTTTTTCATTTTCTTTTAGTTTTCCAATTATACTCAGAAAATTAATAGTTACAAAATAGTTTTTAATTTGTTGATGTTTCGAAATATTAAATTTAAAAAATGTCATCCAGATACAGATGCTATATCATTATTATTTTAAATTGAAAGAAGAAATAAATCATTACATTCGATAGACGATTTTGAGTGACGTTCAATATAATTATATAATTTAAAAAATAAGAAATAGGTAACCATAACGATTTTATTTATTTTTTTATTATTTCCTCTACATTTGTAAAATATTTCTGTTATAAAAGGTAGTTTTCTAATAATTTCCAGCTAAATTGTAAATACGGCCCTATAAATGACTTAATATTTTACCAAATTTAACGTAATTTTTAAGGTGTGTGTTAACATTGTTGGACATCCGTAGAGAAATATATATTGATCCCAAAGTAGATCTAGATGCCTTGGCCCAAAAGTCCAGAAAATTTGATATAATTTTGTAGATTTATATTAATGATATAAAAAATTATTTAAACGTGTAACGATTCGATGTATATTCTATTGTAATTAAAGGGGATCGTAACCCCTACGGCTCATTTTGCAATACATTTTTTTATATATCCCTACATCGAAAAATCCCGAGAACGCCTCTGCCGAGGATTACGGAGCCCCGGATGGCGTCGATTTAGTCCCCCATAATGCTTATGTTGGACTACTTATAATTTCAAAATAAAATCGAAAATCCTATTATTTAATTTAATGTAAAATTGTGGTGTTGGTGATGATTTGAACTTAACTGAATTTTATCAATATAATATTACGATGTTATCAGGGCGAAAATTGAATATTCGTGATTTTGCGTTGAAAACTTCTTCGATAAGTATATCAATATCGTTTTGAACTAAAATATACAAGTTGAAATCTCTCATTTATATTACTACTATATTATTATCATTTACTAACTATAATATAATCTTCCGTTTGACATATACATATGAATATAATATATTCTATATCTAAGTTGTGGGTTCTGTGCAGGACCAAATACGACTCTAAACTAATTTAAACTCCGAGAATATATATATACCTATATTTAATATATATATATATATATATATATATTCATAATATGTAACCTATCCTATATACTCGTATATAATATATAGGAACGATGTCGCATTAAAAAACTTTTTGTCTCATTCGATTTAAATCCGCAACGTATTTCGGAGAGTGGTTCGCTTTTAAAATAACGTTTTTTCGAAGGAATTTATCTCTTTTTTCAGTTTTTTTTTTTTTTTTTTTAACGTATATTTCATCTATATACCCGTTCGTATTCTATTTATATAAAATAACAGTTGTAAATACGTGTTAAAAGTTTTCCGACGAAAAATGGAATTTTTTTCTTCGTATATATTGTTTAGAATGCACGGTGCACAGGCCCATATATATAGTGCGATATAATAAAATATTTCTAGTTTTTCGCTGGATTTTCCTCCTATGTATTCTCCACTTATTTTCACCTCGCCACTATATATACGCTCTGGAGGGTTTTCACGGGCTAAAATATTTGTTATTTCGTCTGCTGCAATTTATTGCCCCCAACCCCCACATACGTAATTTATTTCACTTTATTCTCGCAAAACACACACTTTACACACGTGTATATATATATAAAGGTGTGCACTACAAACCGAAACGGTTAACAAGTTCATGTCCGAATCGAGTTTGTTTGTTCCCCCTTTGGCCTGCGCTCCCACAACAATATAATCATAATAATATTTCCGTGCCTCTAAACTCGAAATTTAAAAACAGTTAAACTGCTCGTCACACAATAAATTAAGGGCTGGTTTCGTGACGTGAATGATAATTTTTGAGCAGGAAAATTAGAACGTATATGTAGGTACTATTGCGTTATCTCGAAAAAAACAATTGGAGAGACTTCGTGGTCTGAATAGTTATATGGCGTGTTATAGAACTTGAAAATAATGACTATCACAGGTTTAATTTGTTTTAACTTTTAGATACTTTAAATATTGTGTATATGCGCGTTATTGATACACTCAGATGAGATGTCTATATATATATATATATATAATGGACTTGAAATTTTCACCAAAAACGTATAAAATTACAATATCAACGTAGTAACTTAGAAAAAATTATTAATCGTTTTCCAATTTTCGAGTTTTTACATCATAAAAGGGTTAGTTTTGGTTTTAAAACTGAACATTTTAATACAATATTAGAAATAAGTCATTCTAAACTGTATTCAAAAAAGACGCGAATGTTTTTAACAGCAATTTCAGTTTTTCGACAATATGTATTATTTTTTCGAAAATGTGTTCGAATATCAGAGAAAAGGGGAGGACGAATGGATATATAGACTTGAAACTTTTACCAAAAATGGCAAAAACTTATATAAGTAAAAAAATCTCCTTAACAATTCCCTCACCCCTAATCTTTTGCTATTTATATCCATTTTTAATTTTCACATATATTCGTCATACATTAATTTTTGTTATTGCCGACAGTAATACTCAAACAGCATGTTGTATGTATATATAAGCTTCGCTCAGAAGCATTTTATCGAAAGAAATGATTTAGTATTTCTTTTAAATTCAATATATCCACCACTAGTATCCAATATCCAACGAGCGAAGTGCTTTTACCCTCTGTACTGACCGTCTTTTGTAGTTCATTTATATAGTCGTTGATTTATTGAAAGTAATGATGTGTAATTGAGGCATTGGATTACATTTGTACAATATTGTATATATTTATATTGTACGAGTATGTATACAATTTGTTTAAAAAACGTCAAATTAAAATGCTTATAATATTAATTTTAATAATATAATATAATATTATAATATTATATTACATTTTTAAACAAATACAAATACATTTTTTATTAAATTAAAATTAATTTTCACTATTAGTCATATGTATTAATATAGATTTGTTTTAACGATTAAAACTATATTTGAAATAATTATAGTTTAATTGTTAAAACAAATTTTGTTATAAACTAATGATATTGTATCTGGAATTTATTTGTAATATTTTTTATACTTCTGTTATGCATATTGAATATGACTAGAACAATTATATTTTATTTAAAATCATTTCGTCAAAAACGTTCATATTTTTCAAAATATAATGTTATATATACTTTTATACATTATCGCACATACAAAAGTTATTTTACGATACTAATAATGTTACAGTTGTTTTCCATTTATATAATTGCGTTTAATGCAGTTTCAGATTACCTTTGTTTACTTTGCTTCTCATTAAATTTTTTTACTTAAACTATAGTTATATATGTGTTTGATGTATTGTGTAACAACAAAATACTGCACACATATTTGGTATATTATATTAAGGGTAAACTCTTAATGTACCTCCTTTCCACCGATACAAACGGACAAGTATTCATTTAGCATTTTACTCCAACTCAACTATTAACTATAGGTATTAATAAGGTACCCAGTTATAGTTAAATAATTTAGATAAATTCCGTAAAATGAATCGAATACAGTCTATTTTAGAAGTTTTAGTTTTTAATAATGAAATTGTTTGTAAAAATGTTATTATTCTTTTTTTTTTCATCGATTGTCAATGTGATTATTTCCGAATATTACCTATTATACAAATATTTTAATGTACTTGTTTATTTTATAGATAGTATATACATTTAATCTAAACCCGAGTTACCATATATATTTAATAAAACAAAAACACTTGTAAACATTTAAAATTAATTTGCATTTTTATATTTTAGTTTAAATATGTTTATTTAGTGCTTCGTGTATATTTTATCAGGTGCAGGCTGCCAGCTGTGATATGTCATTTGCTTCCGGATTCCGAAAATATATATACGAGGCATTTTTTTAAATAAACACTATAAACGTAATATGTTGACCCTATGGATCTCAATATGAAAATTTTTTTTTATTCAATATGAAAATTAGTAAATATAAGTCAACTATATATATATATATATATATATAAGGAATCTGTTCGAAATACGGTTTTTTTTATTTAGTTCTAAATAAAAACGCATCTGAAAATAATATAATATCATAAAATTGTCCTATTTATTTTCAACGTATATATTTTTATATGTGACGTTTGACACGAGGGAAAAATCAAAAAATTTCATTATCAATTTTAAAGTTATCATATTTATTAATTAATAATGGAAAAACGGTACTATTGTTTTTCTATGTTATAATATGTATTTTTTATATATCATATTATATAGGCAGGTACTATTAAATATTATTTTTTAATAAACATGATGTTTTTATTAAACTATTATAAATTTTTTCCCCTCGAAAGAATAAAAATGTTTTAATGGTGTCGATAGGTGTGTGAATTAAAATCCAACATATTTTTTTTTTCATTTCATACCATCCTCCTTCTTCTTCTCTCTCTCTCTCTCTCTCTCTCTGTATATATATATATATATATATATATTGGAAACATCGTACTGCACAGGAGTGACTGTTTCGTGACTGTTCTATAAAATACCATTTCAAAGGCGAATGACAAATAAAAGTTTTTTTCCACTAACCCCTTACCCCCCATTCTCAATTTAACGTTCGGACTGCTGATTTAAAAGTTGTTTCCACACAATCAGAGAATATATACACGCGCTTTATATGTAGTATGTTATTTCCAATGTGACCTGACGAGTTTTTTTTTTTTTTGTACTTTTATACAAGTATTTTATTCACATGACAAATTTAATTGTCAGTAAAAAGTTGTACACGGCAGCTGTGTATTCACTTGTATATACAACACAATAACGATAGTGTAGTATAAGAGTAAATCTCCGAGTTTAAACAATATATGTATGTATAGTTAATAATTAAACTAAATTATAGAAATTATACAGTCAAAAATTCACATAAGTATCACACGTTTATCGTTTTTAATTTGAACTATATGATAATGTATTATATATACCTATATATATTTTATTAGTGATGAATATAACGTTTATTATTATTATTATTATTATTATTACTACTACTGTATTTCTATTTTAACTGTTGTATTTTCAGTTTTATTACAGTGGATTTTTGTCATTATTTTACTGAAGAGGGTACGGTTTTATACTAAAAAGCAAAATTAATTATGATTAAAAAGAAGATCAATATAACCTCTTTTCATTTGACAATTTAATATATATTATTTGTATGGCAGAAAAATTGTGTAGATTGCGCATTAAAAATATTACATAGTAATTTAAACACATTTCATGAAATTAATTTTTTTTTTCAAATTCTACGAGTAACATTTTATAATAAAAAAAATGTATACCTGCTATATATTATATATTATATATTGTAAATATTTATATATGTGTACCTATATTTATTATTAATTCTGTTCTGAGGAATCCAATAACACCTAACCTAACCTAACCTGGACCCTTTAAATATAAATTATATCTACTTTCAAATATACTTGTATATGTATATACCAATAACGTGTATGCTCTTAAACCCGAAAGTATTTATCTTTAATATACAGGTAATTCTTTTATTGTGTCTAACATGTTTTCTCAGTGAATATTTATGTTGTTTTGGTAAAATTCATAGATACTTAGGTACATATATCACTATATTTGTATAAAAAATAATTTATACCACTTTTTTATTTAATGTTTGAGGAATTTCACGTTATTTTTATTCTTAAATGGCATCCTATATTTTGGACTTGATATTCCTATGCAGAATATTTTTCTGGAAATATTGATAGATATACCAATATTTAATAGTTTAATTATTTATTAACAGTTTATGTTTAGAGGCGCGTAGTAGTGAGGGGTGCTATAAAAATATTCCCTGTCCATCACCCTTTTATCTGAACTTTAAATGTTTATAAAAACTGTTTGTTCAATATTTGATATTGAAACATGAACATTTTCAAAAAAATATTATGCGTTGGAACATCAGGTCAAAAATATAGGTTGCAATATGCAGGACAAATAGCAAGATATTCCAACTATTAGAAAAATGTAATGAAATAAGTATCTCAAGTATATATATGGGCAGTAAATATCTACATAAAAATATATAAATAAAAAAAAATATGTTAAAAAGTAGAAAATTAGATGAGTACTTTAACCCTATGACATATACTATATTTACTGGAATAAATCGTTCAATAGGTCAATTTATTTTGTTTTAATTTCATATTTTATTATTATTATTAATAACATAGAGTGTGGCAACAAGATCTAATTTTAGAAGTCATTTAATAAAATATTGTACATAAACGGTCCAAATTTTTTTAGAATAAATAAATTATATTGTTTAATAATGAGATTCTGATCTTAAAGATTATATATAACAAGCGATTTCCATTTCTGAAATACATTTTGAAGAGTACCCTGTATGTTTTTTTTCTTTAAGAATACCTCAAAGCCGAGGTCTTCAAACACCCATTGCATAATATGGTAGCTTTCATCTATATATCACTTGTGTACTGTGCCAGAAATGATCGCAATAATGAGTATTCATTACAAAGGACATCATTTAAGTGATATATATATATATATATATAGATATTAAAACTATAATATAATTCACGGACTTTCAATTTTTATACTATATAAAACCAAATTTTAGATTACTTTTATGCTATATTTTTTTATTAACTTCCAAATCCAGGAGATTTTTGCGTTTTACTGTGTATGAAAATATATATACTTAGGTATAATCTTGTTCAGATTATTCATTTTATGTTTTTATGTTATTTAAGTTATTAAGAGTTTATTAGGATCTATTTTATAAATATATATGTGAATACGCATACAATTGAATGCCATGAAAGTATTTACTATTCTTTTTTTCTTGTCTCAAATGAGTTTATGAGTTTATTCTATTTTAGATTCTTCGTCTTCGTAGTTGAAAAATATACTTTTAGTTACTATATATATAGGAAACTTTTTATTCGAAACTATTGATGCTCCAACTGCACTGTATTGTTGCAGATAAAAGTTGAAACTTTGGTGGTAGTTTTATTTATTTCATTTTTTTTTCTTTTTTTACTCAAAATGTGTTTTGTAATCTCCATAGATTTAAGCGATTGTCTCGTGTGTGTTGTATTGAATTCTTCAATAGCTCTCGAACCTTATATTTGGAGTTTTCGGTCAAAATAAGGTTTATGGCCGAAGTCAATGATACTCACAACGCACACGGGCTGAACGATAATAATAAATAACGATTGTTCAACTTGTAGTTTAAAAGCATACGTGAATTACCAATGGCACACACAAGCATTTGTTCCCTGGGTATATATCAAATGTCCGGGCCATTTAGTGTATTTACCGTCCCTCAGGAGTTTATTTTCCTGACCCCTTAAGCGTATTTGTGTCTATATAGCATCGTCTCTCTATTTCTCATATATATATATATATATATCATTTAAAAATTTGTTGACTATTTGTCTCGTATGCGTATAATTTATATGTCGCACTGTTTGTATACGTTTTGTTTATTTATATTATTAGGACTTTGTATACAATTTGTTCTGTTTGATATTGTCTATCGTCAAATGTAGGTTACGTAAACCAAAGAAAAAAAAATTATCACAGGTCATGACAAAAATACGTCCCAAAATTTGAAAATCAATATAAACATAATAAATATTAAAAGTCTTTCAACATTTATTTTTATGCGATAAATATAGGTACAAATAATATGTAGTATTCGGCGAATTGTACAAATTGTATCACTATTAAATGATGTCCTCCATGATGAGCACACATTAAAAAGGATATATACTGAAGTTTTATTTATCACTCTTGCAATAATGTCTGCAAGCAGTTTGAGTAGACGAATGCGCGTTCTAGACGAAAAGCAACCATGAGTGATTCTTGATTTTCGAGTGAGCGTTTGAAAATATCTCGGTTTTGAGGCAAGTATCTATTTTATGAAGGAAAAAAACCTATGTTAGGTATAACTACTAACTTGTGTTTTTTTTTTTTTTATTCCACTGAAAAGTCTTCATTATATGTCCTTCATACTGTAAAAACAAATTTTGGATTACTTGTTTGATTTGTGTATATATAAATATATATATATATACTTTATTTTACTTCGAAATTCAGGAGATATTTTTGCTTCACACTGTAGATGGACACATGTATATACATAATATTTTGTACAATGCAATACATACATACAATTGTAACTATAAAAATAATCTGATGATTATTATTTATTTATGACATAATACAATTAAAAATTTTCAATAATAAATTTAAGTATAGTACGATGCTTAAAAATTCAATTTACTCAATTAAGGTATGTTTGTGGCGAAGTACCTATATGAGTTATTAATATACAAAATTTACAGTTATTATATTAAATCTAGATTTTTATAAATAATAATTACTGTTCGTGTAATAACCAATTTACAATACAATTTATATTATATAGGTATATAATTGTTTTTACTATTTACATTGTTGAAAATATATTTCTTCAGATGCAATGGCATTGAATTAACATTTATAATGACCCGAATAATCCAAAACCTTTTTTTTTTTATATTTATATAATTAAATAACAAATTAATTTTTGTGAACTTTGCACATATGTCATATACCCTAATTTCACGTTGATTATTCTGCTTAAGACTAATTTTACATGTTTGATTCAAAATTACAAACTGCATATACACATACCTGACTGGCAGAACTGTGAGTTCTTTATAATTTGATAAAGTGGAGCTTTTTAGTTCTTTTTTATTAAGCCATATTCTTGTTACATAATTTTGTTTTGTCTCGAGAGATTTTAGTGTATTATCTACACAGCCATTTCATACCTACTATTAAATCATATTAGAAAATATATTATATTCAATACATTTCTGTCAATTGCGTATAGAAATATATGAGTTTGGATACATTGGGGAAAGACTAGTGTCAAATTGGTCCCTCTGTTAATTTTGGCCACAACTTCGTTCTGATAAACTTGAAAATTTGAAGAAGAAAAAACTTACAATTACTTGAAATCATAGGATTATAACTTATAATCCATTGTGATCAATTTTAACAAATGCGGCCCTGTTAATTTTGGTCAAAACCCTGCGTTACTATTTTCTTGTTATATTGAACTTATGCATTTTAAATATAAACCTATAATAACTTACAAATAAATAGTTATAAACTACAATTTGACTGGTTCAATTTGAACAAAGTTGGTAGTCGAAGGAAAGTGTGAGTTTAGCCCATCCAAGTTAAATTTTGGTCACATATCCGTTCGGATTAACTTACAATTACTTACAAATATACAACGTTGACTTACAGTTTATCCGGTTTAGTTTGTACGATGTGGAAGAAAAGCTAATACACGTTGCAAAATATAAATTATGGCTTTGCAGTTTAGTTGGCTTCCTATATATACATATAAATAATTGTTATTATATTTATTATCAGACGAGAGTAATGCAAGCATACTGAAAATTTAAATTAACAAAATATGTCAATATTATTTATTATTCATCAACTATTGAACTTTTTAATAGAAAATTGTGAGAATTTGGTTCATACAAACGAGTGAAGGTACAAAAAAATTAATACACGTTTTGTTCTTTTTAACTATTTGTTTATTTTATACTCATTTTAATACTCTCGTAAAATGTTATACGTATATTTTGTTTTGTAAATATTGTATCCCTCGTGCATTTTTACATCGTATATATATATATACTTTTATATTTCTATAAAGTTTCGAATAACTCGTGAATATACTTGAATGTTTTATATCCAATGAATACGTACACTAAGTACCCGGGTACTTAGAGACGCTAAGTTAAAGTTATGGACAATATAAACATCGTAAGCATTCTTTAAAAACCACCTTTGATATTTTCGTCTGAATTTCTCGACTCCATGTAGCCGCGAATATCATGCTCGGCTATATCGTATGACCGTTGAAAAAAAATAACGATCGACCACCGGTTCTTTTATATATATATATATATATAAAGAGAAGAATCTTTTACACGAATAGAAAAAAAAAAAAAAAAAACCTATATTCGTGTTGTAGTAAAGTGATACGGTGTGTGTGTGTGTGTGTAAGTGGGCTGCTCTCTCGAATAGTCGAGGGAGGAAGACTTTGACCAAAATCCGGTAGACCGGAATGACCGGATGCTTTTGTGACTGAAAGTTTATCGTTTCCTATTGCTCTCGTACGCATTAACAACACCTCGTGTTCATTTTTTTCGATTTATTTTGCCGTCGCCGTTTACCTATATAATAATATGCCTATAGCTGCCATTGTTGTTTACGGAACGCCAAGAAAGAAAAAAAAAATTTACACATACGTATGCGTGTGTGTGTGTTCAACATTTTCCCCTCCGTTACTCGTAAATTTATTTAATTTCCATAATTCCCCCGCGTATATAGACGCGGAAAAACTTTGTATATTCGCGTGTTCCGTCCCGGACTGCAACAACAAAAAAGCGAGCGGGGGAGAGTGAGCAGTGGTATCCGAGAGAGAAAAAGGATTAGTACGTAATATAGTAGAATAAGTTTAGTTTTTATATCGCCATTAAGCTTAAACGCGTGTATACGCGTGCAAGAAACAATATATCACGAAATAATGTCGCTTTCTATACGTATATAGCGGTAGTACAGCTCGTATATATATATATATTAAAGGTTTTCTAGACACCCTTCTGGCCATATATATATATATATATGTGTAGCCCAAAGTCTTAAAGAAACGTTTCTCGCCGTTTGGCGACAGGTGGAACTTATCTAGACCACGTGTGTGTGTATGGTTTATTACTACCTCTCGTGATTTATTAATTTAATGAAATTAGCTGACCTAGTCTCTGTTGTTTCCATCACCACCACCCCTCCCCCCCTCCAGTACGTGTACACATCCGATGGTATGTTTTATGCCCGTAATCATTGTCGGTACATAATTTGTGTGATTTACTTATGAACGATATATATATATATGTATATATAGTGGTTGCGCTCCTGCCGGTTCCCTGATGTTTGAAAGGAAGAAGGGATGTTTTTTGTGAGGATTCCGGTGAGAAATTAATTTTTGGATATAAAACAAACAAAAAAATTTAAATTAAAATTCAACAATTTAAAAGTGTTTAAATACGTTTTGAATGAAAGTACTTTGTACAAAGCGTTCCTGTGCCAATTGTATTTTTCGGTTATTATTGTACGACTTAAACTAAAATTTAAAAACTAATAAAAACTGCTCTTTGGTCTATATATTATACGCTCATAGAATAATTACCTAACAAAGGGTGTTTATGATCATATGCTTCCTCACAGAGATTTTTGTCCACTTATTAAATATTTAATCCAGTATTGAAAAAATTAATTTAAATATTTGAAACCCGTTTTTAAAGAAAAGCACCGTAAAAGTTATTTTTTGTCACCAAATTATCTTTCTGCTATAATTATACGTATATATTATGATCTACTCTAAACAGCTAAAGAGCCAACCCTATCTGCAAAAATACATGTCCACGTACTTTTTTATTATTATATACAACAAATTCATTAACATATGTATATTTTATGTCTATGATAAGAACTTATATTTAACTTTAATATATGTTTTATTATTGAAAATTTTCCAAAATATAAATTACCTAGCTAATTTTACTATATTTGAAGTGAATTGTCGTAAAATTTTCGATGATAAAAATGTCGAAAGACAGTCCGGGACGGATAAAAAGGGCCGGATGTGGCCTGCGGGCTGCCAGTTGTCCATCCCTGTTGTATATAAGCGACATATGTAAAACCAAACCACATTAAATATATGAAAAAATTATATTGAATAAAATTAAATATATGCGGGAATATGAAAAGATTCCGTTTAATTTCTGCAACGGTCTGACACGGCGATCCATTCTCATGGAATTGAAAAGTTTTTATTCATAAAACTGATTCATATCAATTATTTAGTTTTTTAGATTATAAATCTAAATTATAACTAATTAATGTTTATACTCGTATATATGTACTCCAATTAATAATAATTGATTCGAAATAACAAATAAATAGAACTTTATCTATATAAACGTCCCAAAAAGGATCCCAAGAAGGAATTGGCCTTATTTTTTAATTCGTTATTTGATCAGCAACATTTTTGTTATCCACTATCATTCCGGTTTATTTTTTATGTGATTGGTTTTTGTTTTACTATCTTACGATTTTGTGGCTTCATTTTGATACCATGAACATGGATGTGGTTTGGTGTTCTCCCTAAATCCTGTGATTTGACAAAACTCCATAGGAATACATTGTATGAGGTTCGGTTACACAACCTTTCTGGCCAGTTCTGGTTCCCGAAGTAAGACGAGACAGTTTGGAAACTTCTCGTGTAGTAGTGCGATAGTTTTGGCAACACTGCAGTGGCATGGCAGCATAGGGCACTATTATGCTGAAACCACTCGGCCGTGTCCATGATATCAAAATGAGGCCACCAAAATTCTCTGACGGTAGAACAAATCCTAAGTGAATAACAACAAAATGGTGGATAATTTAAAAAAACATCCTTTTTAGGATACCTGTTCATATAGGAATACTATATATTTAAATTAATTTTTTTATGATATTGATTGTTATCAGACGATTTAATTCAAGTTGATTAAAATAAACTTTAAGTTATTTAAATCGCAAAATAGTTGATAACATACAAAAGTATAAATAGATATTTGAACAAATAATGTAAAATTAAAAGTAAACATTTATAGGTAATTTGTATTTGTTTGTCTCCAATATCTGTTCGACTCATTGTTTACTCTATTTACCACTTTACTTCTCGCGGTGGTATTTATTGCTTTGTGTGTATGTAGATATTTGCATAAATCTATAAAATACATTGTGTATTATAATTTTCATGGGGTAAACAAAAATTTTTTTTTTGTAAATCACTCTTTATTCTCATTTTTACAGCAATATATTATGAAAAATACCATTCGAAATCCGGTTTTATTCCAAAACTGCGTACTTTTAAGTTTCATTTATACAAATGTTGTGTTTATGATATATTTAACATTATTTAAATAAAAAAAAAACATATACAAATTAAAAATCATATTACCATTTAAAAAATAATGTCCATTAATAATAGGAAATAGTTTCTCTATAATATTATGGCGACATTTTATAATGTAGGTATTAACAAAAAATGTCATATTTAATATAATTATAAAATAATGAAGAAACCGTATATGTATTACAATAGAGTGCCGTTTTAACCACTGAACGTGTATGTTATATAATCATAATATATTTTATATAATGCACAATATAGTTAGCAGTTATTGGACCTTTCTTTATACAGGGATAAAAATCCAAAGTGTGCGGTTTTTAGAAATAACGCATCAAATACCTACATATTATAATCTAAGCCCTAACCAAGTTTTTATCAGCATTTCGGTATAAAATATTAATATATGTTCAATGTAATATATAAATTGTGTCCTATTACATCTGTCATGGATAGACGGTTGTGGGGGAGGGGGGGGGTGTCAAATTCCAAAATATACTTCTCGGGTTGAGGCATTGTTGTGAAAAGTATGACCAATCATTAAAACCTCTCATAATTAATTTTTTTTTTTTTTAATATATAAAAATAAAAATTTTCAAATTTAGACTATTGAAAATTTTCAACGACCATTGAAAGTTTTCGGAAAATTTTAGCGAAAAAAAAAAATGTTCAAGTTTACGTATGTCTCTATGGACAAATACTAAACACATACGTATGCATGACAATACACTGTCGTTGGCTACCGAATATACCTGTTAATTGTCTATAGTTTTCTATTCATATTATATAATATATATATATATATATATTATATATCTACTCTCGTCTCTATTTTCTGAAGATGAATCAACGCAATACCCTATAGATATTTGCATGCATTATACGTATAAACATGGATATTAAGGAACGGTGAAGGGGTTAGTGGTTGTCATAATGGTCGAAACAATGGCAGCAGCGACCTATAGTAATGTATTCTCACCTTATATATTATCCTTTCCGCTACTGCACGATATCCGTCAGTATCTTGTCGCACCGTCTCGTCGAGGTATAAACGTGTTTTGTTTCGTTAAATTGCGCCGTCGTCCCGGTTTCTGTACGTATATATATATATATATATAGGTATTCATGGAATTTCCTACACAAGACACTTCTATTCGATCACCCCCTTGAAATCTACTTAAAATTCGACCACGATGTTATGTTTTTTCCGTTTCAAATCTTCCGGTTCAACTGCAGTGTTATATATGTACGTCCTCGAAAATCTCGTTTTGGTACAAATAATTATACGAACACGTCGTATATATTATACAAATAAACGATTACCAATAATATGATTGTATTATATTATAAACCGCTATTGTAATGTACGAGCGAAGGAATTTTATCGGAACACCGCGGACGAATAACAATGCTCAAGACAAAAAGAGAAATGTACATATTTAATTACCTACGAAATACGTTTATGGTTTTTTGTGTTATTTCTAATTTTATTATCTTCGAAATTGACCCATATTTCTGGTCAATGTATAGCATTTGAAAACGGTGTTTAGTCTGTTTAAATCAGTCGGTTATACTTCCGGAAATTGTCTAGTTCTACGTCACACTCTGCAGTATAATAAACTCCTCCACAAATATTTTGTTCACAAAACCTATTATAAAGAAAGTGAAAAAGAGAAATATGGTGGTAATCATTTCAAATGGAAATGTCATATTTAAGGACAAAAGAGATAATAAGAGATCTTACTGGGAATGGTCGTAAGTTACAAATATCAAAAACGGAATAATCAACTTGAGGAAAAAATATATATATATATATTATGTTAAGATGACAATTCTAGAAGGGCAATCGAAAAGACCGTCAAACATTTTTTGGAATTCAGAGATCACTAAAAGGAGTGATCGGGAGAAAAATGTAATCTAAATGAATGCTGGAATAAGGATTAATTTGTATCTGGGATTATCAATATTCTGAAACCGGGAATGGTTCGAGATTATAAGGAAAGCTAATCTTGGCAATAGATTTTGAAAAATCAAGGACGTGATTATAATTTTAAATATTATTATATTTATAAATATATTTATCGAATAGTATAAAATATAGGCATCAGTATAATGAAAATCTTGGTTTATATTACAAATTTATTTTATTTTATTATATTGGCAACACTGTCTTTCAGTCCTCGTAATCCTGCAGATTTTAGTGCCTCTGTGTACCTGTCATTCACCTGCCAGGATTTTGTACTGCGTGGGTAAGGATATATACGCCCGTCGTCCATGTCCTACATAATATACCTAAGCTCTCTGCATATTATTTATGGTTTCACGATTTTTATTACCTAGGTAGTTATAATCTATACAAACTAATAATTTTTAAACATTATCATTGATAGCTGGTAAATTAATTAATTGTACATATATTTTCCCAATGAAAGAATATAATATTGATTATATTTTAAATTTGAATATTTTTGTGGATTGTGGATAGAAGTCGCTATTAAGTTTTACGATCCCTATAATTTTTGAGGTTTTTTTTTTTGCAATTGCCTACGGATCTTTAATAACTATTTAGGGACACTTTTGTATATTTTATGTACGATTTATTTAAATTTACATATTTATTGTCTTTCGGATTTTCGACTTTTTCGATTAAAATATTCTTCTAATTATTATATCCGAAAATTATTTTTTTAAAAAAAAAAAAGCAGTTTTTCTATTTTTAAAATATCGATTTTTAATCTATATTTATATATAGATATATTTCCTCGCGTTTTTACTATATTGTGCTATAGTAAGTTATTTTTTTTTTTAATACATTATAAATATAATTTATTAACTAATACATATTTATAGGTGTGTTTAACTAATTAATGTGATATTGATAAAATTATTGAACTTTTATTATACATTTAAATCAAACACGATGAGTCATCTCTTTTGAGCTAGTGGTAGGTATATATAATACAAAATATAATATATACGTCAGCAGTAAATATATTATAAGAAAATGTATATAAGTTGCCATTATATAGTCTAAAATATGCACCGAACGCGACAATATTGTGAAAACAGATTATATTTAATAAATTATACGTATTATATATACATTATACGCACAATATTTTATAAGAATATAACACATTAACAATATAATTAATATATTAATTATAATTTAAAAACACCAACAGAATGCACTTTAAGTATTTTAATGTATTTATTTTTGACATATTAAATAAAAATTTGCCGAAATATAAAAATACACCTATGACATGAAAAATGTATATACTTTGTTATTAATATATAATTAATAAATATATGTATACCTATATAATGGATAGGTACCTAACCTAACCTATATAGGTAATCTGAAACGCATTCGTAACTAATATAGCATTGTGTTAAACATTCAAAAACAAAATGAAATGCAAATGCATCGAAATCTGAACCCTATAATTATATTTTCTCGCATTATTTTTTCATTATTTAAAGTAAATAGTCAACGTATGTCGATAATTTCTATCGGCGAGTGTGATAATTAACCGTGATAATTAATCAGGAATGTTTGACGTCTATAAATAAATTATACCATTATATTTCTTGCAAATTTCTCATACGAATCGATATATCGCATCATTTTTTTCCTCGTGGCGACACTCTGGCGACCCGAGCGTCTCGCGGGCGTCAAAGTCGGGCGAAAATGGCAAAAATGATGTAATATATCGATCCGTATGAGGATTTTGCAGGAAATATCAAGGTATATTTAATTTTGCATTTATGTCAATATACTATGAATAAAAATGAAAAACTTAGGTTTTAAAGGTAGGAAAAAATTTTAAAAACTTTCGTCGTTGGGTCATTCCACTGAGTATGTGTACTAATTTTCGGTATTCATTTCCGAAACACTCTGTACATGCCCATGAGAAACGTTCCATAAAGTTAGTATTTATTTAGTAATAGGTATTATTGATATAATATATAACATATAATGAATTTATTTGGCATTATTTATAATCACGGTAGATACGGACGTATTGGTTCAAGAATTTGACACAAGGGGCGCTCATTAGTAGTTCTTCATTCTTATCACATGAGCAATGAGAGGGTCCATTTTTTTTCATAGAGTTGTGCAACCAGTCTATCTACAACCGTGCAGATTACTAAACATCGTAGTAAATTAATTATTTGTAAACGTTGTTTTACAACTTTTGGTAATAAACCTAATAAAATAAAACCGTGGGGCTATACTGGGTTTCAAAAACAACAGAAAATTTGTGGAAAACATAAATTATGTAACCCGATAATGATTGATAAACATGATGACGAGTTTATAAAGTTTAATAATTTTTTTAAATCAGACCGTGTTCCGATCATAATAATTGCAGACTTCAAATGTTTTTTAAAAAAATTACCAAATATTATCCAAATTAATACTGTTAGAACACATAAATATAAACCTATGAGTTACGGATTCTATGTAAAAATTTAATATAATCTTATCCCAAAAAAAATAATTAAAAAATTTAAAATTCCTCGGAAACCAGTGATTAATAGAGGTAGAAATGCATTAAAACACTTTATGAAATCGATTATATCTGTTGCTAATAAAATTAATAATCTATATAAAACTAATATACCTATGGATGAATTAACTGTAGAAGAAGAAAATTTCAAAATACTTTAACCTGTTCACTTTGTTCATTGCGGTTTGATACATTTAATTGTATTATTAAAGTTTGAGATCATTCACATTTTACCGGTAAATATAGACGAGCATTATGTTTAGAATTTTTCTGCACAAAACCCGTCATTCGTTCCAATATATTTCCATAATTTAGCGTATGATAGTCATTTTATTGTACATGAATTAGGCTGTGATGAAAAAGATATTCGTGTTATTCCTAATTCTAGTGAATAATACTTTTCATTTAGTAAACAAATTGAAAGTAAATTTTATATAAAATTCATTGATACGTTCAGATTTATGTCAGAATCATTGAACACTTTAGCTAATAATTTGGCCGAGGATAAAAGTAGGTTTAGGGAGACATTGAAATTTTTCCCGTTAGATACGATCGATTTGGTTACTCGAAAAGATGTTTTTCCTTATGAATATGTGAATAACTGGAAAAAACTTGAAAAAACAGCTTTACCCTCAAAGCCGAAATTTTATAATTCTTTAATTGAAAGTGATATTAGTGAAGATGATTATGCTCATGCACGAAAAATTTGGAAAAGATTTATTATAAAAACTTTAGGAGAATATTCAGATTTTTATTTACTTACTGATATTTTAATTCTTACAGATATTTTCGAAAACTTTAGAGATATTTGACTGGATACACTCAATTTAGATGCAGCTTACTTGATTACTGCTCCAGGTCTAGCATTTGAGGGTATGTTAAAATATACTAAAATTAAACTTGAACGTCTAAAAAGTTATGAAATGCAATTAGTGTTAGAAAACGGTATAAGAGGTGGTATATGTCAGTCTATAACACGGTATGCCAAAGCTAATATACCTAATATCAACGGTATTAATTATAATGAAAATAAACTGTAATGTTTCCATTACTGGCCCCTCTTTATAAGTACAGGTCGCCAACCTATAACCCGGATAACACCTTATTGGTGAAGGAGGTTATAGGATTTTTTTAATTTATGATATTGAAGGTGAGCATGGAATGAATAAGAGAAATGTTGATAAAATGTATAATATAAACTTTATAAAAAAAAATAAAATAAAATAAAAAAACAACTATGATAGATACTATAATGAAGAACAAAATGGTTTATATAGGTAGTATAAAAAAATAAATAAATATATAAATAATTGTAACATAAAGGGAATAACACACAAAATAATAACAACAATATAGGTAACACAAATATAGAAGAAAATATGGTGACTCACACAAGATGG
>JAIPRL010007470.1:0-23389 GCA_025469235.1 Pemphigus obesinymphae
AAATATTCCTCGCTTTAAATTTTGTAATAGGTGTTTATACTCTAAATTTAACCTAAACGCCAAAATTTCAATTCTGCGTAGTGTGATTTTTCTATATTATCTGTTAGATAGACAGAGACAACAAATGCCAGTGTAACATCCTTTTAATGTACAACACATTTTTCCACCGGTCCAAGCTCATTCTGACCGCCATTGAATGCCCTGCGTCGATTTAAAAAATATCATCTCTTCTGTGCCTGTAATTGTATACCATTTGTGGAGCATTTACATGTACCCACAATTCTAACTACGTTTGTATCATTGGAGTTTAGCTCAGTCGGTAAAACGTGAGTGCATAAATTGTTAAGTAAGTGATAGTCGGAGTAGGAGATAAAGAGGAGTAGTACAATAAAAATGCATAGGGTTACTTGCAAGTTTTATTTTGAGAGAGGGAGGGATTCAGGAAAACCGTTCAATTTTGCAATGTTGTATGAACCTTCAAAAATTTTTCAAATAAGTTTGACTGAATGGTTTAGTCACATTCGATCAAACCAAATTTAATGTTTTTAAATGTTTCTTTAATATTAAAAATTACATGTAAAGGTTACATACAATATTTAATAAATGTTTAAATGTTGTTTGGGAAGTATATAATGTAACCATCTCACTTCTACGACCCCATAATGTTTATAATCCTAATGATATTGTGACGTCTATTAAGACTTGGAAATTTAGTTTAATGACATTCACGTGTTATGAACTTTAAAAATACAGTTAGCAGTCTTACTAAAAATGACTTTTAAAAAGTATTTGAACGTAATAATAAATGTATATTTATAGGCTTCTATTTTATTATACACTATATTTATTTAACTTAACATTAAAATAGTTATTCCGTTTGATAACAACAAAATAATGTATATTTTACGTACACTAACATTGGCTATAATATATTATATTACATTGTAATATATAACCAATATGACATTATACATAATAGCTTAAAAGAGTATATAAAAATTTTAAAAATATTTTCTGGAAAATTATATATATTTTTTTTTAAATATTTTCTGATCCATTGCTAAAAAGTGGAGGAAAATAATTAACTACCTAATATTTTTTGGCCGAGAGATACGCATTTCTAAAATGTTTTCTTATAGCATTTTCAAAACATTTTCTTTCAATTCGATCACAAAAATCAAAAAAAAGAACAAACAAACAAAAACAAAACAAAACACCTAAGGGATATCCCTTAGTGAGAGAGGGGTCCCGGGTTCCTGGTATGCATTAGATTGTCTAACTCCCCTTCCATGGCTGAAATATCCGTAACAAAAAGTCTTAACTCCAGAACCGGGAATAAACTATACTGATCCTCATGCTCGAATCGCAAGTTCGTGACACTCCAGTATCACGAATGTATCCAAGTTTTACTGGTATATATCACGGTTATTTTATTATATAATATAAATTTTTTTATTATAATTCCCACAAAAACTTAGTTATTTCTTTATATTTATATATTAGCATGACTATATAACGTAATATTACATCATAATTAATGATATATTATACGTATTTTCTGATATTTATTATAATGAAATCTGATAATATTATACCGATTTGTCTTATATTTGACAACCTTATTTCTACTTCACATTAGATCTCAGAATGATCCAGTCCTGTAAAAAAGTAAGTAAAAGTATCACTGATTCGGTTCTGTTTGAGTTCGGTTATTTAATTTTTAAATTGAAAATATTTTGGTTCGGTCTGGGGGCCTATTCTCAAAGCAATTGAAAGCACATTTATTTTGGATCAATTCAAAAATCTGTATTCTCAAACAGTTTTCGATCGTAGTATTCGATTTTTCGATTCGACTGCGGTTTATCAATCGTAAACTTGTTTTCGATTGCTTATTGTACTGTTTACTCCGTGATTATCATTTTAACGAATTGTATAATTCCATATATGTTAATTAATTAATGTCAAAAGAGTTAAAATAAATTATAATAATATGGCTAACGATGATATTGATCTCTTTTTACAATTGAATGTAATTCAAAATAATACATTATTTAATGAACCACGGCCATATGTGGTGTAAGAAGATGCATTTGATGGCAAGTTTAATGTTAAACTAGAGTACTACACTATACATATAATAAAATATTTGTGTAGTAATTACTAGGTTCAATTTATAGGTAGGTACTATACAAATATATTAATTCACGTATTAAAAACCTGGTCGTACCACGATAAACAAATGAAAGTAAAATATAATTTTAATGTTAAATCACCTATTATAATAATAATATGAATAGAGGACATCGTTAAGGCATCATCCTTGACTTTTTAAATGTTCTTTTGATATATTAATTAGTAAATACGTGTAGAAAAAGTTATTTATAAATTAATTTTTTATACTTTCGATAATATGAGTCGGATACTTTTAAAAGCTTAAATTTCGATGATATTACAACTCTAAAATCATATAAAATGTATTTTTATTTGTTTTGTGTCAAGTTGTTTTTGGATGATGATTAAAACGACTAGGTACATATTTATAAGTTAGTCGAATGTATACATCTGTATTTTTAAATTGTTAGATTTTCATTAAATTTGAAATATTTCATTGTCATGTATACATACATGTATGTACAATCATGTCCAATATCAAATACTGACAGAACACACACTTAATAAATGCCATTATTTTTAATAATAAACCAATTACAGGTACCTATTTGATATTACTATAACATAATATCTTAGTTTTATTCTGGTTATATTTCACAATTTATAATATTATTTAATTTTACTTTATATTTTTTTTATATATATAACTGGTTAAATCACAGATTCATCTGTGATAAAATGTTATATTTCATGGAATAAAAACGGTTTTAGTGATAAAAGATTCCATAATAAACCGATCGAAAATAATATTTACGATTTTCATTATTCAATCACCGGCTGAGAATACACTCCATCGAAAACTAACAATCGAATGGAGTTTTTAATCGAAAATCAAAAAGAGTCATTCGATTAATCTTTTCGATTGATTTGAGAATAGACCCCGGGTTACAAATTATTTTGTGCTATTCGATCCTATTCGAAAATGTATCCTATGTTCGAAAAAAATCGATTACAGTCTAAATATCGGTCCTACTATTTTCGTATTCGAATACTAAAATTTACAATTTATCTGTAAAATGTTTACATATAAATGTATTATTAGAACCAGATATTTTGATAATGTACATTGTACACATCCGCACACTGCATTGTGTATGATCGTTTTTATTAGGCATGTCCAAATTTATAAATGAATTTTTAACGGTTTTATAATGAAATGCAAATATTGGACATTGGGGAATTTCTATGATATTTAAAATATGCGCGTTCACTAATTCCTACTATTTAGTACTCACATTGAACATTCGATATCTAGACTGACTGACGAGTGACGAGTGCGCATTTTATCATTTGTTCCGTTTTATGTGTTTCCACGTATGTACTTTAAACGTTCGTCCCAGTCTGAAAAGTACCAAATACGAACGGCAATGTGCATATAATCACTATACTATATGCCCTATACCGTCCAATATTAGAATATTATTACGATTGACAGAAAATACTTTTGGTTTAATTTTAATTTTAATAATTTAACTGTTTACACCCGTTGCGTGCTTGTAATCTAATATTAATAAATATTAATTTTACTTTTGGTTGTAACTTGCAGTTTAGATGGTTATTCATTATTATTATAATTTTTTTTTTTTTTTTTTGGTATAATTTGTTAAAACTTTGCCATATCACAATCACAGTGTCAAATATCCACATTCGCCATACCATCGAGCATCATCTTAATAGTATATTATAGGTTATATTTTTATTATATAAATTGGTTGGTATTCAGTTAGTCCGGTCTCGTTCAGACAGTTTTGACAATAGATTGAGATAACTAATGTATGTGTTAGGAAAGGAAGAGATAGTTATGTAAATAGTAGATACGATTAGTAAAGGAAATATATACATAAAGAGAAATAAAAGAAGAGGATGGCCAAAACATATGCGATTGAATGTATTATAGGGTGACATAAAGAGGGCCAATGTTTGTGAAAATAATGTCGAAGATCTAGTTAGAAAAAAGTTTAGGCTAGCCGACCCCAAATAGTTGGGAGAGAAGGCAAAAGAGAATATGAATAAAAGAAGAGTTTTAGACTATTAGTTAATACTCGTTACACAAATTATATACTAATTATAATACTAACCTCCTCAAATTAGGCCATGCAAATTAGATATTATTATATTATCCATATCATTAACTTAAACATCACGTATTTAATTTTAATTATTGGATTTTCGATAAAAATTATGTTTTTCAGTATTCAAATTTTGTATATTAATACTATAAATATCAAAAATAATATATTAAGAAAAATTGAATATAATTTACAATTCTAACTATTAACAAAAAATTAAAACTCTAAAATTAGGTATTCATAAAAATAATGAGGTAAGATAAAAAAAAATTGGTCTGTATAAATGTATGGAAATTTAGTCAAACAGATTATTAACAATATGCGAAATTAAATTAAATTTTTTATTTCGTTTATTTATATTACAAGCTTGGTTTTAATTTTATTCACCATTTATAACGAAAAATTACTCATAAAATTATATATTTACATTTTAAATTTTAAAAGTAAGATACGTGTTTAAAATAGGTAGTGAATAAGAATTTTTCATGAATACTAACGTTGTAGTTTTGTAAGGATATTATAGGATTACTATAGAAATAACAAACTTTCAATGAAAATGTAATTGATAATAATGGGTAAAGTAATGAATGAATTAGTCTATTACAAAAAATTTTATTTAGCATGACTAAAATGTAATTTATTTTATTTAAAAATTTAAAATTCGAAGAAAAATGGCCGTACAGATTCCGGTAGTAAGTCAGTCCATAAACACTATTATCATCAACAGGATTGTTTTTATTATTACTTTAGATTTGAAAACAGAGATAAACTATTACATTCGAATAACAATTCTGAGCTGCGTTTGGTATAATATTATTTTCCGATTAATAAAATTTTATCTTTACATTTAAAAATCCGCTGAAAAAAATGCCTATTTATATTACTAACTATAAATGATACATTTACTATTTAATTTCTATTCAACACTTTATACTGAAAAACATTTATAGGCATAGTATACAAAAATAGCCAATACATTCCTCACTATGCTCATAATCTAATAACTCCTGATTCGAACATCTGATCTCTCTTACTAATTTCTGAATTTCGCTTTTGTATTGTATTTTTAAATTTTATTTTAAATTTACCTGATACTATAATTGAAATAAAGAGTAAAATATTATTATATTTTCTAATTTAAATAACATATCAATGTTATATTTCATAATTTATATATAAAACTGGTATATACAAAAAATTTTAATATATTTTGTAAGTTCAATTTTAAATTTTAAATAGAAAATATATTGTCTTGTATGACCATTTATAGTAGTAATAATAATAACAAATAACACGTGTTTATTATGTTAGATCATATATCAATTTCCATTGAATGTACTCCCACTCCAATTTTTCTCCCCGGAGACGTCAATATCTCTCACGCATAGCTTCCACAGAAAATTAAATACAAGAAAACGAGTATATAACTGAAATGGCACAATATAACTAGCATATATGGGAAGTTTCCTTTACCCGTGTCGTAGTTTTATAGCAAGAAGAATGTATTAAACAATTTTAAGATATATACTGCACACTCTTGAATTATTTTTAATACGAGTATTTTCAAGACAAAAACAAAATATTTATATATATATACATTACAATAAGTTATTATTATTATTATTTTTTTTTATTATAATTTTCATTTAGATATTGCATTTTTAAATTTTAATTTAAAAAAAAAATTTTTAATTAGATACATTTTTTAAAATTATAATTGTATATCCAATAGAACAATTAAGTACGTATTGTGTAATTTTCAAAAAAAAAATGCCCATCACTTATCTCAAAGAGTTTTTTTTATGAAAATAATACTATTGAATTATACTATTACTTACTATTTATTTTTGTGATCTTAGTTTATAATATAAATAAAAGGAAATTCTCAATTTGAATAAATATTGATCGAATTCAATTATTAATATTAGTTTTATTTATAAATGCACAATAAACACTGAATAACACATGACATATTAAAGCATATACTAAGTATATACTAAAGATTTAAATATAACAATAATACATTTATAATGAAGCTATAATATTTAATAGTTGATATAATGTATGAGGTGACACTGGTTTTAAAAATTTGAACTAAATTTTTAAATTAATGTCATATAATAAATATTATTTTTCTGAAAAAGCAAGTTTAACATATAAATTAAAATTTTATATTTGTTATTATATCACAATTGTAAACGTTTCAAACAAAAATATATGTCAATAAGGTAAACTTCTCATATTCGATCAATTTTTACTGGAACTTATTGACTTTATATATTACTTTTAATTTTTAATTTACGTTTACAGATTAAACTTATCAATAATATTAACAATTTAAAAAATTGGATTTTGTAATTCTCAGCAGAATTCTTTTATAAAATAACTTAATCATCATAACTATCAAACTATATACATCTATTACAGTATCCTATATTAGCTGCTGATGAACGAACACCTTCCTTTCACCCTTTATTGGCGAATTAATATTTTACTTTTAAACATAAATATAACAACAATTAAATTTTTAGATATTTTAAATGTAACTTGTACCTATGTCATTCTTCTAACATATATCATCGAATAATGATATTAATGGCATTTATATTATATGAAATTAACGGAATTCACAAACTTAAATTTGAATTAAAACGGTGATCCTGGACTTTTGGGGGGTACACGCTATATATGAATAGGGTTGAAGATAGCGATACAAATAAGAGAAAAGTCGAAAGTTGATACGGAAATACCATACAGTCGTGTATTCTCTGAAAATTTAACTGGCATAAAACGTCATGATGATTTCCCACGAGATCCCTTAGATACGCTGTTATTCCATCCCCCATGTATACGTCCATGGATTTTACCGGGTGCGAGCACGTATGTAAATGCCTAGAGGTTTAAACATCACATGATTTCCTCTCCCATCTTATATCATCACACACGTGTGATTTTCAACTTTCATAATAGCGGAAAAAATAGCGCACACGATATTATGTAGACGTATACTCTCGAGTGAATAAGGGATGATTTGAGTCGCCCATGACATATTCCGCATGAGTAAAATGATGGTTAATTTCCTTTCAAAGGAGAAAAGGAAGGATTTCTGCCGAAAAAAATTTTTGATACTTTTTGAAAATGTTGTCAGGTCTTGTGTATCACCGATAAGCTGGAAACACAGGATCTTTCGAACCCCCCCATCTTCGACCTTCCAATGTCATAGAACATTTCATATTTTATAAACACTTCTTTATAGACGTCATGTAATGCCCATCTATATTAGGAGTATTATGTAAATTTCCTTATAATATGTAGAAAATATGACGTACATAACTCACTAAAAGTAACTGATAAGAATAAGTTGGTATTCAACATTGTATATTTTTATTAAAATTTAATTATCTGAGACTTAATTTTAACGAAGAAGTATATAAATATAGAACTTACACACCTACAATATTTTCCCGAATTTGTACTGTTTATAGCATTTTGAAACTATAAAAGGATTGATTATGTAGTTTATAGGTCCTTTCGGTCTTAATATAAAATGAAGTTAGTCATTCATTGCTCAAATTTATAAAAAATCTTGAAAATGTTTAACCGTAATGCATTTTATAACCATTTTAAGTTTTCGAAAAAATGTTATTCTTTCGGTATAATTTGACGATGTAATTATTTTTAAAAACTTAAGTGTATACTCAATATGTACTTTAATATCATGTTAATATGAAGACATTTTTAAAATAGATTTTACGAATTTTTAACGATTTATAGAAATAATGATTTTTGAGTATTTTAAGTTTTTAGGTATTTAATACAGGGTTAATCATCTATTACTCAAAGTATATAAAGAGTTTATTCACACAACCATTCAATGTATTATTAAACAAGTGTCTATACTGAATAAACTATAATAATGACAATTGATGTGCATAATATAATATATATTATACTCATATTATGAGTCTATTTTTACACATAGTTTCATTCAAATTCACATCAATATATCTACCACTAGTGTCCTTTCTTACAAGCATAGTACTTTTCCAGTACTGACCCTATTTATAATGAGAACTATATAATGTTACTATTAAGACATATTTCAAAACATTGATACAATCGCATTTTGAAACATTACCAAATGACCAGAAATTACTCTTTCTTATACTGTAAGATTCTCGTAAAATTCCAAAAATACGAGATTCTGTTACTCTAAAATAATTGACATTCCATACTATACGATTATAATCTGACTGTGTATAGGGATTTTAGTAAGTTTTTTTGAGAGAGAGAACAAAGCAGTAGAAGATAAAGAAGAAAATACATAATTAAAATTGATACCTTTTTAAATAAAACATCATATATGTACTTTTAATGTTTATTTTATTTTTTTATAACTCTTGGTAATTTGGGAGTTCTATACGATCCATTTAATCTAACTTACATTTTAAACAAATTCAAGAAAATTAAAAATTATTATTGAAGGATGCAATAGTAAAAAAAGACGGGAAGCACTTCACACGTTGGGTAGAATAATAAAAACGGATAGGTATATATTGAATTTGAAAATGACAATAAATTGTCTCTTTCTAAAAAAAATGATTCTGAACAAAGCTTTTGTGAATATACTTGACAATTACTGTAGATTATAGGTACTAATAATATATATAATATAATATAATGTAATGAACAAAAAAAGTTGAAAAAGTTACAAAAAAATGATTTAGAAATAATGGATTCGTGCCCAAAACATGGCGCATGAAAACATCGTTATCTACTAATGAACTACGTACGAATATTGAAAATTTTAGAAAAATGAACCTACTAAATATATTAAAAACTAAAAAAATTCGAACACATTTCATATTAAAATAATACATAAAATCGAAAAAAAATGAAATGGCTATTGAAAATTATTGTAATGACCGATTTAAAATTTTTTTTTTTTTGTATGCTAGAATAGCGTACTTTTAACACTGTATTAAACTTTCCGGTATTTAAAACTAGAATTAAGCCTATCATGAATTATATGGATATACGTTTGTGTTGAAAATGTGATGCCACTAACATAAATATTTTCGGAGTAATGAAGAATTTTACCATAATCGTATTTACTGATTTTTATGTAAACTTTTTGATGGTTTATTCTTTCGCGTTTATCGTAAAAATTACAACAATCGAAAAACCTCTGTAAAGTAATAACTAGACACAATTTTCTACCAACAAATAGTATTACATGTACTAGGTACTATTATTTGTAACTAGACAATCACAGGATAATACAATTTAATCTATTTTTACAACAAAATAGTATAAAAGTTGTTCCAGTTTACGGTTTACTGAGGGACTTTAAGATAAAATCACTTATCATAAAAGTTGTAAAAGCATAAGAATATAGTAAAATGTAAGAAACCCATTTGTAATATTCTATTTTAGTAAGCAGCAATGTATATCTCATTATGAATATTTTCTGTAATAAATATTATGAAATATGATTATACATACTTGTACATAGTATTTTTTACTTATAAAACATATTTTTAGATACATCATATAGGTAATAGTATACACCCATGTACTTGTATTACCTATATAGCATGCCGTGTTAACGGAATTAAACAAGAATGTTACATACGTGAAGCTTGCACTGCAAAATGAACACAACTTGAAAAAACTATTTCAACAAACTATATCCGGACTTATTGGACGTAGTTAAACAATGATTGTTGGAATTTTTCGGAAAGTATTTTAAAAGTTAATCAGCTTTAATGTTTGTAGTAAAACCTTTACGGAACAGCAATACCTACATTTTTTTGGACTGGTAGAGATATTCTAAAACTCGGTGAACTGGAAGGTTCCCTATCCGGCGCTGAAAGTGTACAGTGTATATGCCACCTCGACGCACATTTAGAATCACATGACAATACAATTTAATCTATTTTTAGGAGAAGAAAAATTTTTTATACATATATATAAATAGTTACAGTTTACGGTTTAATGCGTGACATAAATGTAAAATTCCTTATTTATAAGAATTGTAAAAATTGTAAAAGTATAGTAAAATGTCAGAATCCCATTTGTAATACTTTCTATTAGTAGGTAGCAATATATTGTTATATATATTTTCTGAATTAAATATTATAAAAACGGTTGTATAGGTATAATCCGCTTGTACTAATATTTATTATATATAAAACGTATTTTTTCAAATACATAATGTATAAGTTATAGTATGCACCCATGTACCTGTATTGTCTATACAACACGCCGTGTCATCGGAATTATACAAGAATATATTATATTACCAACGTGAAGCTGGCACTACAAAATTAACAGGACTAGAAAAAACCATTTCAACGAACTCTACTCGTACTTGTTGGTCATAGTTAGACGATTGTTGGATTCTGTTGGAAAGCATTTAAAAAATTATTATCAGCTCTAAAGTGTCGAGTGCTAGGTGTATGCCCAATACTATACAGTATGAAAAAAAAACCGTTTTTAATCACGCAACGATATGTGTAAATGGCAACTGGATATTGTCGGAAAATATTTCAACAGTTGTTCAGTTTTAACGTTTGTAGTGCCAGGTTTATGTCCAGCACTGCATCTGCAAGAAAGTACTATTTAATGACCCAATAACATTCATATACAACAACTGCATATTATGGTTAGATAATTGACGGAAAATATTATGAATAAATATATAATATAATTTATTCATGTTAAATGATTATGTAGTCAAATATTTACGAACAACAATACCTAAAATGTTTGGCCCGGTAGATATTCTAAACCTCAGTGGTCTGGTACCTTCCCTATCCAGGTCTGCGTGTGTACAATATATACACCACCTCAATGCACTGTACCGTCAAATACCGTAAAATACTCGAAATCTAGAATCTCTTGCAAAGGTAATAATTGCATAAATCACATTTGACAATACGAAATTATTATTATGACACGTACATTTATTATATGAAAAATAAACCAATCAGTAGGAAGAAGAAGCAATTATTCACTCATAAGATACTTGTTATGTACCAAATATACTATACGTTATATATACATATATATATACATTGTATATGTATAGTATTTAAAACAATAATAAATCTTTTCTTTCGATATAACGATTCTGAGCTTAATTCAGTGTAATAATATTTTCCAATATACAAACAATTCAGCGTTTTTGGTTATTTTTCTTAAGAAAAAAAAAGAAAATTGAGAATTTATTTTTTCTAAATACCTGCAGCTACCATGCATTTCCAATCTGAATGATTTTTACTCGAAATATCCCACTCGCCTTCTTCTAACCAAAAAAAGTATGTACATGTATATATTCCAAATACAATTATAATACTATACATACATTTGAAATAAATTACTGAAAAAAGGATATATTCTGTATACAATTCTTGTTTCTGTAATTATCATTTTTCAATTTATAAAACATTCAGTAGTTCATTTTGGTTTTCTTCTAGGGTAATGAAAATTACTGGGACGATCAAATAATAACTTAACAAACCTCTGAAAGTAACAACTAAAATTAATTTTTTTTCAAAAATATGTTCCTTATTGCTCTGAGACCTAAATAGTATTTTACTAAATGAAAAAGTTCATAGAATGTACTTATATAATATTAATTTTCAATTAAACAATAATGGAGTACTTATGTAATAGTTATTTTCAAGAACTTTCAATTAAACAATAATGGAATTCTAATTAGTATAAGGCGCGGAAACTATTACACAAATTTTCATTGAGAATAGTGAAATATCATTAATTATTATATCGATTTTCATCGTATAAGTACACAACAATTGACTTAAAGGTTGTTAAAGTAAAATTATAATAAGTTAGTACTTAATAGTACTTAATTATATAAATTCATTATTTAATTAACACGGACCTTAATAATATTATGGACGGTAATATTTTAAATATATCTTCATTCATAATTAATAACCTGGAGTAAAATACAAATAAATAAAGATTGTACTATTTTTTAACTCAAATTTAATTCAAAATTTTAAGTTTATTTATAAAAAAAAAAATATTCCGATACATGTCCAGCCTTACATTTAAGGTACTTTTTGGCACAATTTGAATAATTCTAAATATACCAAAATATGGGTATTGTACCGTGGGCATTATTTTATAAAGTCGGACATTTTTCCAACCGATATAAAAAAAAAAATTGTTCAACTATATTTTTAGAATAACGAATATTTTATTATTAAAACAAAATATAATCAAACTTATTTTGGAAGTTATAAATTAAGAACTTCAAATATATTGAGTTTTTAAATTAAGAAATTTAATGTTTTTAAATAATTGTATTAATATTAGGTATGTAGCTCACAAACAAAATTACATTGATGCAATATATTCTGGAAAATATGCGTTTTTGTGAACGTTTTAAAAATTTTTCGTAAATATCGTTCGTTTTTTAATATTCGTAAATAAGCAAATAAAATAAGGAAATAATTCAGGAACTAGAAACCAGCAGTCATCCAATG
The DNA here is from genome assembly GCA_025469235.1 of Pemphigus obesinymphae. NCBI lineage: Eukaryota > Metazoa > Arthropoda > Insecta > Hemiptera > Aphididae > Pemphigus > Pemphigus obesinymphae. The sequence continues at coordinate 12,761 of JAIPRL010007470.1, forward strand.
AATTGAAAAAAAATACCGACACACAACCGGAAAACAGCAAAGTTATTTTTTTAAATTATTTAATTAAGTAAGCAATAATAAATCATTTTTTAATGAATCACTTCCGAATAATAACCGATGGATATTATAACTGTTGTCAAACAGTTAATTAACTAAATTATTAGTTTACGTATAATATTAGAGTCTTTTTCTACTAAATGACCTCTTTCTTAGTCATATTAAATTTTCTGGTGCAATTTATTAATAATGTGTACAATTTATATTTTATTGATCCCATTTATACTGAAGTTCTGAAGGAGTTCAAAATCAAATTAGAGGGGCATATCCCTAAATATACCTATTCAGCCCCTAAAAAAAATCATAATTTTTTTGTCCGAACAATAGGTAAAATAATTAAATGAGCTGTAAATACAAATAAATATATGTGGTAAAGTATTTGGTGTACTATAACTCCCCGATATAGTTGTTTACTAACATTTTTATTATATTTCAAAAACATTTACAAAAGATTACATTTAGAAAATTTTTCATTAATCTTAATATTATTTTTATACATTATTTTTGCTAAAAAAATGTTTTGTATTCATCAACAAATGTTTGGAAAATATTTGAACAAAATAATACAATAATTAGATTATTACACAAATATTTTTTCTACGATATATTCTCGTAGAATCATTAAATAAAGACAAACGATACGAAAATCTAGAAATGTATATGACAGCGTACCACTGTACCGTCTAAAGATGATTGTAGGTGAAACGAACGCGTAAGTTGGGAAGGAGGAGCACCCGAGTAGCATTTTAGGTGTACACACGGTTCAAATTACATTGAATTCAAGGTTCAACACCCGGTTCGACGGTGGTTCTAGGTATCGACTTTCAGCGATTGAAATGCCATATATTACATAGGGATCGACCTAGTTCGATAACGGTTTAAATTCAGTGCTTGGACCGTTTAGAAGTTCAAAAAAGGACCACGGAACGTCGTAAGATTTTTTTTTTAAAGAAAAAACCCGCAATTAATTCGTCGAAAATGATACACGGACATGTTGAAATTAAACTAATGACCTACGATTATGTGCCTACCTAAATCTAATGCATCGATTGACCTAGCTATCACCTAAGATACCAGATTGAGTGTAACATGATAATCTAAGGTACGGTTCAATTTATGCGAAATACACGTTGTATTTTTACGCATAATATATAATATTATGTTGTGAATATTGGTTTAAGGTGAATACAATGTTATAATTGGCAGTTTTGGACAAATAAATATATTTTTTTTTATTGCATATTACAACACTTGAATTAATTTATATATAACTTAAATATTATACTTATATAGTATATTTGAACATCTAATAAAATTGTTCAAGCTTCTGTATCTCTACCCCTAAAATCTAACTGCGAATCTGTCACTGATGACAATACGTCGTTCAAACTTTAACCTCTGAACGGCCCATGCACCGGGCTTGTAATAAACCGCTCATGGACCGAATAAAAATAGTATTGAACTATTAATTCTACAATTTCGCGGTTTATGCATTGAAATTTGAACGGTCCATGTACTGGATTTGTAATAAACCGCTCATCCACTGACCAAAACGAGTTTTGGGACAATTTTTATAAATTTTCACGGCTTAATCACTGCTCAAATACCATTAAAACTTGTAATATCAATGACAAGTACAAAATTTAAAATTCTGGTTTAAAGAATTAAATTGTACGGTTTGTGAACCTGCAGTCATCCATAAGTAAAAGTGCAACGATTATAACCAAGATTTTGCTGTTCGTGTATAGACCGGTTATAGGACCTGCCAGTTTACGTGAAGTTAGTAATTAAAATCAAACTAGATTGATAAATTTTACAAATGCAAAGGTTTTTGTATTATGTAGTATATATTTTTCTAGGAAAAATATACATAAGTACAAGAGAAAATTACCGAATAGAAGGACACATGATCAAATTGACCACATAATTATCAATAGATGTAGTGGATGCATAAGAAATGTGAAAACGTATAGAGAAGATGATATAGAATCCGATCACTACCTAGTGTATGCTAAATTTATTTTGAGTCTGTCAACAAAATGGAACTTGGTAAAAAAAATAAACCTACAATAAATAATAAAACAAAAATTGGACAATGCTTGAGTAGAAGATATAGAATATAGTAACATAAATTACGAAATATTAATATAAATGAGGTAAACAATGGTAATGAAAGCGATTTGATATTGAATAAAATAAAGGAGGTAATGGTTAATAGTGCAACAGAAATTTAAAGAATGTAACCCAAAACACATTTTAAAAAATTGGTTCAAAACATATGTAAGAGTGCGATTGTAATATAAATAAACTAAAAAAAAAAAAACACTGCGATATACATCAGATGAGAATATCATATTAAAATATGAAGAACACAGAAAACAAGCCAATAAAACGTAAAGAAGAGAAAAACGCTTGCACGAAAATATGAAAATAGCGAAGATATATAAATGAACAGATACAATGAAAACAATTTTCATAAGTAAAAACTGGTTTTAAGCCACGGACAAGGATTTTATTAGATGACTGTAATATTATATATTTACTCGTAAAAATAAATAGATTTGAGACGCTGAAATACGGCGTGACCAAACCAACATATTAATTATGTAATATTCTAATATGAAATTTTAATTCAAAACACATGACCGCTGTCGTGTTATACGACTTTATGTGTATACAAGTAAATATATACACAGTACATACACACACACATATATATATATTATATCATATACGTTAAAGTTGACCCTGTGAAATAAACGTTCTGTACATATTATCTCACGTCCAAAATGAACTTAACATTAACCGAGTGGGGATTGATTATTATTATCTGATGTATCACATAACCTTGAAAAATATAGATATTTTGTCATTTTTCTCAACCTCAGTATCATTGAATTCTAGTTATTATATACATGGAAATCTTTTTTCTAAACGTGTCTTTTTCTACTACATTTACTCGTATCAGTTTATACGCACCGATTTACATTTATAATTTTTATCATATACTATTTATAATATTACAGTAGTTTTTAAGATAAATATTGTACGGACTAAGAGCGTAAAATATTATCACGCACACGCCGGGCGCATATTATACGCCTTTTACATATATGTAAAAATATGCACAAATATGCGGTCGGTTACTTTGTGTTCATGTGTACATAAAAACTAATACGAGAGAGCGATAATTAATTGTAATTAAGATAAGAAGTATTGCTAGTACAAATAATTCAATAATAATTAATTTGACAAATATGAAAATTCACGCAAATAGTCTTGACCTTAAGCACAAACGAGAAAATACAATAAAATTGTATGAAAAATAATTCAAGTTATCGAAAATACTTTTTTAAACAACACAAAGACTTCGTTTTATAATTTTATTTATTTATGTATTCACTAATAAATGTATAATGTATGTATGTATATTGTATTGAAATTTTAAAATAATATTCTATAAAAAAGTATAAAGTAATAAATATGTATGTAAATTGTATGTAATAAGAAAATACATACAATGTAATAAATATTTAAATAATTAATAAAAAAAAATTAATAAATTAATAAGTTATAAGCAAAAGTTCAATTAAAATTACTTCGACTTGTCGAGAAATTCGACTTATAGAGGTTCGAGTTATCTTTTGCTCTTCGCTCAACTATAAGATTCCGTTTGGTGATTAGGCCGATAATTTGAACAAATAATAATAATAATAATAATAATAATGAAAATATATATATAGTTAGCTCCGTTGACTCAATAATAAATAAATATAAATAATAATAATAATAGAAACTTATAATTTTGTGGAGGGCACTGACTATAAAGCCGATAACTGTACCTATCCTAAATAAATGACGAACTACACACACACAATATAATTCACAGGATTGCACAGCTTTTTTATACACTAAAAATCCCACTAAATAATTAAATATATGACTAAATTCTCAAAATAAAGCCGAAGTTTATTATGGCTATTGTTAGTACATTTATCACTATATAATACAAATTATTCAGCTATTTATTTATTATATTTATTAGGTTATTTTACTAGTCTATAAATTTTTTGATAGATCAATTTACCAATTTACATTATAGTTGTGATAATGGTTCGGGTGGTATATTTCCTATATTCTCGGTTGATTAGACGAAGACTAAAAAGTGGAATATAACATCATCTTAGTCCAAAATGATTTGATATGAACTCGATGAAAAATCATATTACAATTGTTCTTATTTTGACTAAAATAAAAAACAAAAAATGCTATCGTTTAATATTTCTTTTACATTTTATTATATACCCGTAGTTCTCACATAACCTATCATATGACTTTTATATTTAATAATATTCGATTCTTTTATTTATTCCATATGAATAAAATAAATACATATTATTCATGAGATCAAATACGTTCGTATTTATATATCCTTGTACAATACACATCATATACATCTGTAAAATAATAAATAGATTACCGTATACATTGTTTTATTCTTTGATGACATAAAGTACCTTTTGTAAAAAAAAAAAAAAAAAAATTGTGGTCTAGCCAAAAAAAATATTATCCGACAAAACATAAAATACAACGACGGGACATTATAAATTCAATAATTTGAAGAAAAAATAAATACCTACCTATATAAGATCGTATAATATCGTTTTTTTTTTTCGCCTAAAAAACGAATAATAATAAATATCGGTTTTGCAGATAAATACCGCGGGAAGAGGACCTTTTTGCGATGGGGTTAAGAGACTAATAAAAGTTTAAAAAAAAAAAAAAACTTTAATAATCATAAATCATAGTTTAACTGAATTTATGATCGTTTGGTAAGAATCTCTCTTGCGAATACTAAAAAGTACGGATATAAAGTGAGCTGTACGAAATCTCTGTCCGAATAAAAAAGTTTATAATCTCTAATTGGCACCGTTCCGAGAGTTTTAAATATATTTTCATATCATACCACAATTGTACCTACATTATAATATTACTGATTTATTATTTTATACTGACATTTATTTCAAGTATACGTATATGTATACGTACATTTTAAATCGTATCAGGATTTTTTTCCGTATTTATCTCAATAAAAGTTTAAAATGTACGAATATAATCGTTAAACGAACATGCACACGACGCACTTGCTTTTAATTATTGTAAACCATCTGTTGCACGACTACTATATACACATCTACAATCAATATATATTATTCACTGCCGTTTATTATTAAACTTATTTATAACTATTACTATTATAACTTTATTATTAACCATTAAATTTATTCTGAATACCGCATGATTTTTTTTCAATCAGAAATTTAGCAGAACTATATAGATTATTACTAGGTACCTATATTACTAGTTCATGAATACTTTTTTCAACTCAGTAAATGTTAGTCAGTTAAGTAAATAGAAAAAGTTAATATTTAATTTAGTTTAATGACTTGGCGATACACCGTAATATTATGTCGTAAAATAATATTCATTATATTATTGTACCTATTTTCTGATATTTATGAAAATAAAATCTGATAATATAATAACCGTAGGTCTTGTATATTATAACTTTTTTTTATACTACTAACAAATAAAAAATTTTTGACTTACAATTCCTCCCCAATTTCCATATTAAAGTTATTCGTGAACTTTCAACGGTCTGCATATATGAGAATACTTATACTTTACACTTATAAAATTGTCTAGATGAATGGTTCCATAAATACGTTATTAATTAGTTTTTCGTTCTTCCGTATTTTAGCCTTATTTTTTTCATTGAGTATTGACGCCGAGAAGAAAAACGCGTTTCTGAAAGTATCACTCGGCCTTTATCACGGCCATAGTATTATTTCATCGAACTCCTAAAATCGGCTTTTGCGACTATTGCCGACGTTTTTAAAAACCGCAAACGTCAGATACGCATCTTTGGATGGGTTTGCGCCAGAATGAACCTTTCTTTATTTTAGAATCATCCCTATAACCGGAACGTTCGTTCCAAATATGTGTATATTATGTGTTTAAATAGTGTCCCGTCCGTTATCTAAATCATTTTACTACGAGAAAATTCGAATCAACTTAATCTATACATAAGCTTAATAATTAAAGGCGTAGGGATAAATAAAACGAAATTTAAGCACGGGTTTCATTTCGAATATCCAATATTTTGCGTTTTTTTTTTTCAAGATCCTGTCGTTCGCAAAGATAATAAGAATTTTTCCAATGTATACGGAATGTTGATGAAATTATAATAAATTATCTTATCTTTATACTTGTGATAACTTTAATTATTTAATTCAGAAATTTCTCGATAGTTTTACAAACTCTATACATCGAACTAAATGCTTCTCTATTAAAAAGTCCCCTGAGAAAACCTCTATAATTCGAATAAAATTAATGCATTTCGGTCCCCTATACAAATCTAAGTTGGAAGTGATGGGCAATTCTAAAATATTAATTTGCATATAACTTAAATAAAATACGAAACTTAATTACTACATAACAAATACGTATTTTGGGAAACAAAGTTTCCATCTTCATTGTAAAATGACACTTTAAATAACACTTTTGATCGAATTGTGGCAAATAATTTATCTCAAAAGATGACAACTGAATTTTTTTAAATATGTATACTCTTTTTTTGCACTTTTTTTTAATAATATTTTTTTTTAACTCTCTTTAGTTCGACGTTTTCTTTATTTTTCTCAGTAATTCGTATTCTCACTAAATCTAAAATCTTAAAAAATCGAATTTTCAGATTGATTCACTGAATTTTAAATTGTCAATACTCTACTGTATTTATTGTCTTTTTTCCGTTGGTGTAAATTAACAAGTACCTATATATTATGGATACACATATTTAGTTAACTTGTGCGTTTTATTATAATCTGTAATATCGATGAATCCATATTCGATTTGTGAGTTGTTTTTTTGGATATTTCTAGATTTCCATCTAGCAATAATTTATTTTTATATGAAATCTATTGAATGATAAGTTCGACCAAATTTACATGTGCGAAGTAGGTATATCTACTATATTTTAGTATAGTCGACACACGCATTATATATTTAACAGTAAATGTATTACAAGTTATTGGACTTTTGTCCTTTTGACCGTGGTATTTTCAAAATAAAATTGAATTTATATTGATGTGTAGTTTTGACGTTGTGTGAAATCCTTTACACTCGGGTAAGAATGGAGCTAAATAAGTTTTGAGTTCTAATAAAAATCCCAAAATAATAAGTTTAATAAATTTTCGGAATACATACTTATATATGTTGAAAGAAAGAGAGGAAGAAGAAGACCAAACAATGAGGTGGTGGATTTAATAGATAATAATATGAGGTAGATAGGTGTAAGTGAGGAGAATGCAGGAGATTATGTTATATAGAATTTGAGTACTGGGGTAGTGAACTCCAAGTAGTTTGAAGACGAAAGAGAAAATAACAACGATACTATTTCCGAATAAAAATTAATAATAATAACAAAATATATAAATAAATGTATGTAAATTTCACCCGAAATATATTGCATTCCAAAGTAATTCTATTTATGAAGTATTGCACTCAATTCAACTTTATACTTATAAGGCGTCACACTTAAAAAGTGTTTTGCACTCAAAATGTGTTACTTACAAGTACCTATTCACTCAAAAAGAGTTGTACTTATTAGGAGTTTGACACGTAAATTTTACACTCAAACTAGTAAACTATCATTTCATAAACAGTTTGTTAACCCACTGGCTACTGTATACTTATTTGTAGAAAACAAATTAAATAACATCTATATCCCTAGTAACCAAATCAATAAGTGTAACTATGCTCTAATAACTGTGGACATTTAGACAGATGGACAGATACAACGAAAATATAAAGTATCTAAGCTTGTATTTAGAAACCTAAAAGTACAGTAAATAACTTGCCACTTATATTTTATAATTTATAATCATTTATATAAAAGTATTAATAATGTATGATTTTATCAGATAAAGTAGTTAAAAATAAAAGTACGAGACTCCATCAAAACTATTGAAAATATTCCTATCTTTAAATGTCATCACTAAATCTTACCATAAACGGTATAAATAGAAAAACGTATGATCTAAGTAGCATAATTTTTACACCTTGTTATAAAAACAATAAAAACAATTTTGGATGTGAATCAATCAAAACATTGCCAATTCTTGTATTTATTTTGAAATTATCATAAAATTGGACTAAAAATAATTGTAGGTATATCTGTCTGATGTGAATCCAATTGAAAGACATATGTTCCATTTTTATTCAACTTTTAAGCGTATGAATTAACTAGAGCACATAAATAAAATCTCAATATGGGTAAACTGTTAATTCAAAATCATTCTACTCTTATACCGTATTTAAACTCAATAAAACTATAAACCAAAATGCATTAAGTATAATAAATAATATTTTTAATTATAACAATATCTAGTAAAATATTATACTATAAAGTCTTATATTATAAAGTTTTCAACTTAAAGTTTAAAACTTTTCTGGTACTACGTCCAAAACAAGTTCAATATAATTATATGATTAAGTCTAACAAATAAGACCGAGATATACTATGAGTTTTATTCATGATATTGGTAATCATGGAAATATAAAATAATTCTAAACTTGGTGAAAAAAAACCTAATTAAACTTGATTTATTTAAACTAATCTATATACCAGATATCTACGTAAATGTATATCTGTATATTATATAATTTGTTCTCCAATATTTCATCATTTTCATTTTTTTATTATATGAAAAATTAGATTTTTACATTTATGACACTTTAAATAAGATTATCGCATCACATTTATGTTAATACTCGGAATTTTTTCAAAAAAATTCAAAGCGATTTACTCAAAAATCTATTATTTTTTTTGTATTTTATCTCATATATTATCATTGAAATATGATTGTTTAATCTACGGAGATACTTCGTGTTACAAGATTGAAGTAAACAATGAAAGTATGCAAATTCAACATTAAGATATTATAGAACCGAATAATATCGTATTTATCATTTATATCCTTGCGTTTATTCCAGCTGACTGATTATTTCTATGCGGTATCAAGTCCTCCCAAAAACCTAAAATCCTTAAAGCTATCAATTATTTTATATAACAAAATATTTGGTATTGAGAAACTGACATTTTCCAATCATCACTAGAATAAATAAATTATCAATAAATTACTGACAACGATCAACATATAGATCAACAGCTTAATTTTAGACATAAAATGATTGACCTTTAATTAAAATCCAATTAATAATTAATTTATATATATTTTTATAGATGGGCAATTATTATTTTTTCTTTTATTCGTTCGCGGATTTTAATTTTAACATTTTTTAAAATTATATAACAAAAACGTTTGATATACATATTGTAATTTATATTTTTATACAAATACGACTTCGATGCATAATTAATGCATATTGGATTATTCATGTCAAATGCATAATAATTATTGTTTCAGGTGGATTATGAACAAGAACCTGGATTGCGGTATTTTCGTACAATAATAAATGCATGAAAAAGTCATCGAAACGCCCGCATGTACAAGTGGGTGATTAAAAATGGAAATATTCATAAATATTTTCACGTTATTGTTTATTTATAATAATTACTTTTACGAAATGTTGTTGCAATCATTAGTATTCGGTCGCGTCTCTTTTTGATAGTAAATTTGATGTCTGGATGTATCAATTTTACAATACTCCACTGTAAATAATGAATAACGAACTTGCAGATATCGGGGAAAAAAAATATTACAATAAACAATGATAATAATGAAAATAACACAGATTAAATTATACAAATAATGAAAACAATACGCCAACTCTTGATGTTCGTAATAAATGTAGCTTATACTGTTGCAGGTATCAATATGCATGAGCAGAAAATAAATGCTTTTCAGAATAAAGTTATATCTTTGCAATTATACCTACCCATTATATTATTATTAATTACTTAATCGTCATATAACGTATACTTACATCCTAAAATAACTCGTTTTTAATATTTTTGATACTTTTTTAAAAATACCTCTCAAAATCGAAAACGATTTTTAATCTATAATAATTTATCACATTTTTAATAATTTTTAAACTCCATTTATTATATACATTATACATATTATATTTTTTGTAAGGTTATGTGAAGTTGGGTTATTTTAGGTTTAGTTGTTTTTATCATAAATATATTAAACTAAATTTAAATAAATCTAAAAGTGTTTAATTGTTTGATTGCAATGATATCCATAGGTTGTTTACGAAGTTATTGTCAATTTTATTGACTACTATTTGGAAATGAAAAAAAAATAGATAACTTTAATTACTGATACAATTTTTAACTTGAAAATTTTGTTCAAACTTCAGCATTATTTATATAATATAATGTGAAAAAAATTGCAACGAAATATACTTATTTGTAAAAAAAAAGCCGGTCAGTAGGTTGTGGAAGCACTTCGCTCGTCGGGTGTCAGTATTGGTGGAAGCACTTCGCTACTGGGCAGGGTACTTTTGGTGGATGTATTGAATTTGAAAGCAATGATAAATCAT
>JAIPRL010007471.1:0-23386 GCA_025469235.1 Pemphigus obesinymphae
TGAATACAATTTTAACGGTAGAACATATTTTGAACCTTACCGTCCATTTTAGAACCAAATAACGTTAATTGCACTTTACGGTCGCTTTGACCGACCGTGCACCTAAATTTTGTTACCCGAGTATATTTATAAACAAAAAACAAAACCTCATGAGAGGCCGTCGATCCAGGGGTATCATCGGACGGACAATTACAAATAATTGGTGGGTTTAAATAAATCACAACGAATCACACTTACTATGTAACTCAATCTGTAGGTAACAAAAGAGGAAAATATAGGTATGTACCGGCCAAGGTATTGTATAAAAAAAATATATTTACCACGTGTCACACTGTTGCGTGACACCCGTCCTCTGGACCTCGCCGTCGCTGGGTAATCCCTATCTCCTGGGCACGATTATGGTCTACTCCATAGTGATTAATTGATACACTATGGAAGAAAATAATAGGTAACAAAAAAAAAAAAAACAGTAAAACCGACTTATAAAAAATAATACTAGCGTGTGGTGCTCGATCGACGGTTGGGGAACGAGAGCGACCCGGTCGCACGACGACAACGACGAAAGTCGGTCGTCAAGCCAAACTTTAGAGACGGCGGTGGACGGGGTTTATTGGCCGGTATATAACTAGTTTCGTTTAGGATGATTTACGTGCGGTGCATGCCGAGAGTAGGGAACATATGTCCGTGGAGATGCGCATCGACAACGGTTTCGACCGCGCGAGATTATCCGGACGCGCCAAAATAATTGCCAATATTCAGATACCTACTGAAAATGAAAACTAGGGTACCCTATTTGTTTTGAACGGTACAAACTTTTAATTATTCCTTAAATTCTGCAATAATAATTATTTGTAAAAAAAGCTGTTTGTAACTGTTTCGTTTTCAACTTTATAAACAGACAAAAAAAAATTAATAATAATTTTATTATTATATATACAATATTATACCTATAGTATAATAATAAAATAATAAAATATAGAATAATTTAGTATAATTAAATAAATTATACTAAATATTGTAAAAATATTTTTTTTTTAATTAAGTAGGTACATTTAAATAATATATATGTATCTATATTTTAATATTCTAAAATCTTCAATTTTGTAAAATATAATATTGGTAATTTAATATAGTGTAATGTAACAGTATTATTATTTATAATTATATACATCATAAAAAGGTAAAACGTATTCCACTGATATAGGCAGGATATATTGATAATAGAATATTGTTAAATTGACGAGGATAAAATTCGGAGAACTCATAACCCTCAAGGTCCGTAAATACGACTCGTTTTAACAATAGATATTTTATAATGAATAGGACATATTGTTACCTGGTGAATCATTGAGATCACTGGCTTATTCTTTTACAATTTCTCAAAGTTACATTTTTCGTATCATTCAAGTGGTCTTGAAAATTTCAAGTATAAAACTAACTCCTATTTTATTAAAATCTCCAACGACAGAAAATGTAATAGCTGAGGACTTTTGAAATAAATGGAATTTTCCCAATTGTGTCGGTGCCATTGACGGCAAACACATACGGATATTTGCTCCGGGAAAAAGTGGATTCTTATTTTTCAATTATAAAGACTATTTTTCCATTGTTCTTCTTCGCAAGTTCATTTGTATGGATATTGAATCATATGGTAAAGAAGGAGACAGTGGAATATTTAATAAATCGATTATTGCAGAAAATATAAGATCCGGCGATTACTTTCCTTCCCCAGGGAAATTGCCAAATTCTAATAAAACATTACTGTACGTTCATATTGGCGATGAGGCATTCGTCTGGATCGGCATATGATGCGGCCGTATTCGAGAATTGAGACTCGAAAATACTACGAAAAAACTATTTTCAATTATAGATTATCTCGAGCAAGAAGAACCACTGAAAACAGTTTTGGTATTTTAAGTCAAATATTCAGAGTTTTTTATACTCCTATTTCTTTGGAAATAGAAACGGTAGATTATTTAGTGTTGTCGGCATGTTGTCTTCATAATCTTCTTCGCAATCGATATATAGAAAATATAGACCACTATTATTACAACTTTGATGACAATGAACCTCTACCCTCTAGAAATATGACGCCACTTACAAGAACCGAAGGGTACTCTAATTTCGAAGGATTTGTTGTTCGAGATAAATTCAAAAGTTTTTTAACAGTCCATTAGGGGCTGTTGAGTGACAAAATCAACAAGTTCAACTAACAGATTCTTAATGAACTATGTATTGTTTTGTATAAAACATTTATTTATTCATTTATGTATTAGTGCCTATTTAGAAATATATTTAGTAGGTATTATTTATTTATTAAACACATATATTCCAATTAATTTTTTTAAATTATATTTTGCATTATTATTATTTTATCTTGTTAAAAATAAGAAATTACGAATTTGTATTATGCTATAACTTCATAGAATACTATAATATAATTAAATTTTGAAATTTAATATTTAATAATTATAATATAGTGTATAATTATCATTTTTCTTCATATCTTTAGATATTTTTTGCCAAAAATTATCCCTCACTTCTTGATTTTTATAAAATTCGTGTTCAGCATTAAAAATGCACGGATGTCGACTTATTAGTTCTGCTAATTTCATGTCTTCTTTCGGAGAAAACATAATTTTGGATACTCGTGGCATTATAAAATAAAATATACAGAAAAATATATATACAATATATACGCACTATAATATATATATGCGTACACAGTCGCACGCCGCAGCGGCTGTCATGGGAATCTGTTCCAACAAGTAAACCAGTGAGACGCGACTGAAAATTGAATCTCGCCACGCCGCGGCGCGACTACAGACGCGTGCATAGGAATCACACTTTAAGGTTTGCTTGAAAAAATTTCGACTTTCAAATATATAATTATATTAAATATTATGAAAAAATATTGAAACATGTACACTGTATATTAATTGAACTTCAATCAGGTCAGACACGTATCTGGGACCTTATCTTGAGGAGGGCGATTTATTTTTTTGGATTAGTCCAAATTCTCCAGAAGTTACTTTTATTATACGTTCCTGTGTGCTCTTGTATTAAAAAAAAAAAAACAAAAAAAAATTTTTTGGAACTATAGTAACATATTTATTAAACAACTGTCATTTTCTACAAAATTAAATCGGTATGTCTCTTTTTCATTTTAGCAATCCGTTGAATGATATCTTCAGTGGAAATTTCTATTTCTCTATGTATATGTAACAAAGCTAATCCACATAAGCGGTTTTGTCCCATTTTCGAACGCAACCAAGTTTTCAATCTACAGAATCACGGACGTATAATAAGAATAATTTTATTGTGACGGTCGGGGAACGAGCAAAAGGCGCGCGATGCCTCGCGGTCGTACCGTGCCGTGGAGGCGATCAGAATAGCGCATGCGTAGATCGCCACATAGGTAGTAGGTACCGATACGATATCTTATCTATTTAGTATTATCAGTTCAAAATATTGATAAAACCACAAAATATTCACTACACTTCAGCTGTATATTCTGTGTTATTATCACAATTTAACTGATAAACTATCTTAAATCGTGCAGATTATTATGTATACAAATTTAGTAAAGTAGTAGATTTATATAATATTTATAATCTACTAATAGGATAGACTATAATACGGGCCTTGGGGGGGGGGCGATCGCTCCCATCGCCCCCCCCTCAAATACGTGCCTGCACTCCGGTTATCCAATATTTATTTTTTTCGCAATATCAAAGTACACATAATATTGTTTTACTTTCAAATTATATCACAAATGGCGACCCTTCATTACCAGTACACGTTCTCAGACGTTCCCCGAAGAAATTATATTATATAATGCACATAATATTATCTATAGATCATACGCGTTTCCGTAAAAATTACTAGCGTGTTTTTTTCCCTTTGAGGATACTTCAAAACCAAGATTTTCAAAAGTGTACTGAAAATCTGAAAACTTTCTGGGTTACTGTGCATCTAGAAATCAGCTATATAGTTAACGCAAATGACGATGAAAAACTTCAAGAAACGCCTAAAAATGTGCATTCATATGAAAGATATCGTTAATACTATATTATTTTCTTTTAATTCTTCGAAAATAAAACTAACTTTGATCCTATGAAAAAACATGTAAAAAAAAAACTTGTATCATATTTAATTTACTCACTCCTAAAATTATGAAGACCTTTTTACTACATGTAATACAATAACATAAATATATTACCTTTATAATTTTCTTATGATATGTATCAAAAACATATTAAAATGTAAAACACATACAAAAGTACATTACATACAATGTAAGTTGTGTAAATTCACATGTACAAACACGCTAAAAATATACTCGTACACATATTTGAATAAAATAATATAATAGCAGAAAGATAAGACCAACAGAAAAAAATTAAAATTAAAATACGATTATTATAAAACTACAAATATGTATTTTAAATACAATAGTCGGGATAATAAAAGTATTCATTTAATAAAAATTACAATAGAAAATAGCTACAGAATTTCAAAAAGTTATTATGTAGTTGAAAATGTTTAAAAATAATTTATTTAGGTCGATAATAATTGTCGGATTAGAATTAAAAATGTATTATATAATATATCTCTTGAAATAAATTATAATTTCATGTAATTATTATTTATATTATTTTTTAAATAATTATATTTACATTTGTAACCAACTTATCTGAATTCATAACATTGTTGTTTCCGAGTTATACGGTCCTTTTTTTTACGGACGTCCCTTCCATCAACCACTCAACATACCTAACCACTGGAAACGATATTTTAACCTCTTAGATTTTTAACCAATTTTTTTATTATTTTTTTTTTTTATGTAATATACGTATTTTTAATCTTGTCGCGACATACGCTCCCACTAGATTCACCACACATGAACAGAACTCCTTTGTGACGAGCTCTCTTTTATATATTTTTTTGTTATCAAGACCCCGTTGAAAATTGCCTCCCATACCGGTAAAACCGGAAATCCGACCGATATCGGGACGATTTGTTATCATTAATATTGATATTATTATTGCCATTATATCAATTTCTGAGCGGTGGTGGATTATCGTTCGGTGTGTAATACATTATTATACACGTTGTTCCGATACCATGTATACAGACGTACGAGTGACTAAAACCACCCCGTTCGTCCCGAATAATATACTGTGAGTATTTGCACACCTAATATTGATTATTGTGTATGTGTACGCTTATTCCCGAAATAAATGTCATGTGTGTGTGATTAAACAATTGCAATTATACATACACGAGCGTAAATAAACCGATGCAAATCCGAGTCGAATATCGCCACCGATACTCCATCCCTCGCCGTCAACCGACGTCGAATGAACGCAATTAGCCCGAGCGTTTGTATTACCTCTGCCTTCTCTGTATGTCCCATCTCGAGGTCTCGCACTGTTTTATAACCGTCTACACTGTACCGAAATTATAGATTTGAATTATCGTATTCGATTATCATCGTGAAATAATCGATATATGCTTGTAAATCATATAATGTCGTATGGGTATTATAATATTCTGTGTGTTTGTATATATATATGGGTAGGTACAGTATACCAGAGATACCCGGTTCGTGCATGAACGATCCTCATTTCGGGGCTTATTTTTGAAGGATTGTATTGTATAATCCAATAAAATTCATCCAGATAGTTTAAACAATAAATGAGGATTCGTCAAATATACATTTTTATTGGTATCATCTATGTAGGCATAAAAACAAATGCAGTGAATGTAAAATTACTACATCGTCATGGCAAATAATGCAGAATGAACCTAAAATATAATATAGTTATCCACAATGAGTTCAAAATACCAGGACGGTACCATTTGAGTAAAAAATATACAAATAGTTTCGTATCTTTAAATCCTCGTTGTGTCCGTCCATTCTCACGTTTATTTTCATAATTTATTACCAAATATTAGAGTGACTATACGTCCCGATTAAAATGGATTTCCGTTATCCCCATAAATTATAAACAAGAGTTATTATTTTTATTACTTTTTAGTTCATTACCGTAAAATGTTATCATAACGAGTCATTTATTCATAAATTTGTTTTTTCCTAAAAAATTATGTCACTGGTTTTAAGTAATATATGTATTTATACATACCATTGTATTAACTTGTATGATTATATGTATATATTTTTTTTATTCGTGTTTGAGCGTGGTTTTGTTTTCCATTACCATTTCTTTATCTTCTCCGGGTAGATTTAAATCGTTCACAAATCCCAATGTATCAAGCGTAGTTTCACCAATCTTAATTTTGCAGTTATTTCTTTGGATTCTACGTATCACTTTTTCTAATTCAATGATAAACAACAATAGTAAAAATGCATAGTATTTTTTTAGGCCACGCATAACTTAGAACACCTCTGATAAAGTGTTGTCCACACTAACTTGATAATTTGTTCCATGCATATATATTTTTGTCAATTAAATAAGTTTTTTTGAAAATCCGAACTCATGCATTATATTTCATAAACTATCGTGGACGAAACTGCTGTACGGATTTTTTAAATCCATAAATACTTGCCACACGTTTGATCGAAACTTATATTTTTTCCCCATTACTTGCTCAAAAATTTCAAATTGGTAAATATTGTTGATTTGCTTTTTTGTAACTAACACTTGTAATCTCCTACACACTTCTCTGCCAATAGCTCCGATTGACATAGCTGTATTTTGGAGAATACATTATCCACCGTGCTCAGTCATGATAATCATTTATAGTTATCACTTATATCTTGTCTCCTTTCATATACCTATAGGATGAAAACTATGTTACTGTTCTATTCGTCTGGTACTTTTTTTCTCATTCCGTGTGCGTTTTTATAGTTTATATATTGTTTTGTGTAGACATTTTCTTATTTATTTAATAAGTTCAGCCGCTATTCTGTCTAACCCAGAAGCTTTCCAATTCTTAAGCCGACTTATAGTTATCATAGCATCGTCTTAAGATATCCCATTTAATTTCTGTTCCACTCTTTGTCTTTCCATTTTGACACTGACATATTTGGTACATCACCGTTTAGTAATTCGTCAAAGTATTCTCGTAATCTAGATACTTTCACTTGTGACTAGTAATATTTTGTTATTTTTGTTCCTTATGGCTTTAAATATTGAGTTAAGTTGTTTTTATTTTTTGTTAGTTGTGATAAATTGTTGTCGACTATAAATTATTATATAAATGTTTAATTTATAATTATAATTTCAAGCCTCTAGCGTTTCAAAAATGGGATATCTAGTTTCTTTTAATTGCTCTTCTCAATATCAATATATTCAATAACGTAAATTCGAAAAAACTACCTACATTTCCCTTAACTCTCTTAACCCTTTATTTTTAGTGTAATTCGTGAACGCCCCTTGTATGAAATAATGTTATTTTATTAGCCACCTTCGGTCGTTTAAAATATTGCGGGAATTATATTGGAAAATTTTATCAAATATTTTATCATACACTACACTTGGTCGATCGGTTTCACATGCACAGTGATCACACTCGTTATTTTCGAAAAATATCTTATACAAAACACACACTTTACAGAATTTATACTGCGCTTTCGGAACTTTTTTATACCTAGTTTCTCTCAGAATGTAAGAGAGGGAAATTCGATGCTTTTGCCGCGGTAATAACTGCAGTGCCACCGCCGAATAAGCTATTTATTTAATTATACAATATTATATTCCACATTATATATACCGTTTTTTTCCTACCTTTACCGTCGTTTTTTTTTTATATTGTTGTTATTAAAAACACTTAATTAAAAAGTGTGACCAGCTGTCGTTTTCGACAGAAATATTGCGCATTACTTCAAAATGCACCGACGTTGATTGTGGTCGAATATAATATATATATATATATATATACGTTTCTATAAAATAGTCAGAGGGTATAAAATGAATTATTTATAAACGAATTTACTACGGGATCGTGTCGGTTTCGAAATTGGTTTTCAAAACAATGGACTCTCGTTTTTCCGATCGGTTTATATATATATATACTCACACCAGGACCGCCCTTCGAATAAAAATAATAAAATATATAATAATAACAACAATAATACTACGTATATACTACAATATAATATATGGTTAGTACCTGAAAGTGGAATATTATATAATATATATTGTTCACATTGTATTATATACATGGTCGAATCTACTTTTGTTCACTCGAACAAACGATATAAAACTACATAGTTCTTCGAAAGAAAATCCCAGTGTAGGTACTTATCTTCAATAAAAAAAAAAACTAACTTGTAGCAAAGGGTTTTCTATTTTTTAGATTCAGAATGTAGCAAGCCACGTTCATTGGGCTTACAATGATGTGGTTAATTTTTTTCATTATTTATTTATGTATACACTTTTTCGTGTCGAACGAGTAAATTTAAGGCTTTTCGGATATAGACAGATCTCAGATAGCAAACATTTATTTTAGTTAGCACTTTATAGAGGTAATTTTATTACTTTTCCAGTAGTTTTCATAAGCCTAACGAAAACATTTCATTAATTGGAAAATAACAAATAAGCTTGTCACACTTGCCGACTTATATATATATATATTTGTTTTCGCGTTTGTATACACACGTTTTTGGGCAGAAAAAATTGAATAGAATATTTTGAGTAAAGATATTTCTGTTATTTTTCTGATTTTCATCTATTCTATCTAATACATCAAACGGCATTTTCTAAAAAAGTAGTTTTCTTAACTGCAAAGGAAAACTACAGAATATTTAAATTAATTTTAAAATTATATTATTCCAAACTTCACTCAAAATCTGTTCATATTCTATATATTCACTACCAGTATACTATCAGAAAATCGATGTGCATTGAACATTTTTTGTAAACTTTCATTTATATTGGATGTCTGAATAATTTTTTATGAACATTAGTTCTTTCATAACTGATCAATATAATAACGTATTGTCAACACTTTTACCATTTTAAATAATAATATTATATACCTACTTTTTAAATCTTTTTAAATATGACCAACTTGTAGAAAAATAACGGGATAATATTCCACTTATAAGTATTTGGTCCGATTAAGTAACTATTGATTTTTTTAAATTTATAATACAGACCATTAGAACTGGGATTAAAACTTTAGAAAAATCTTTTAAGGATAATAGGTAATAATGTCCCAATTTAATTATATTAAAATTTTTTTTATACATAAATCATATAATAATTTATCAAATTATCGAACATAATATCTCAAAGGAATATATTGTATGAAGAACAAAATATCATTTATGTGTCTACAGTATATAAGAGAAGGAATATTAATTCTAAATTCACTTTCTTGTATTTTATATACCTATGTTTAATGATAGTATTGTAATAAAATTCAAAATAAATTAAAAATACAAAATCAAATTTCTCCATAAGTGAGAATCGAATTCAATTCAATGACAAATATTTATGATAGAACGTTTTTAGATTTTAAATACGCATTTTTTTAATTTTTCAAAAATAATTTTTTTATTCTTTAGTAATTTATCGAATGGACAAAATCGATAAATTCATATTTTGGTCCATATGGCTCCCAACGGATTATTCAATGACAAATCTTTTATAATACATAAATCTTAATTTCTTAAATAAATAAGATTAAGTTTGGTTTTGTAAAATAAAATTTGACTGAATTTTTCAAATAAACGCTAATGTGAACCCCCTTTATTTAAACTAAAAATCATATAAATTCGAAAGTTATAACTTATAAGTATATCATTATTATATTACTGTACTACTGATTATGAGTATATAATATAAATTAATAATTAATTTTAAGTATACACACATAAAAGCTTTGTTTAAAATGTATAAGGGTGTTAAATTGAGAGATCAATAAGAACGAAACCACTTGTTTATGAAAAAAAAATCTTAAGATAATTTTTTCTCACTTATTTCCAGCACCCCTCTCCTGTTATTCAAAATTAATTTGTATGCCACTGGCCTATGACGTTTGATTTAAAATCGGATATTCGTCATGACCGTAGTATAGATACCTATTTAAAAGTTCATATATATTACAGATTCGGTGTTTCCTTTGCATCGCATTGTACTTTGGGCGTATTTTCAAGCCATATTTTATATTTTGTATAATATATTTATAGCATCATATTGTGCTTTAGAGTTTATAAAGATATTTTTGACTTTCTTTTTATTATTTTCTTCTCTCTTATATATATACGGTTTTTGCTCCGGCAGTTTTTTCCATTCAAGTCAAATGGCAAATACCAACTTTATCCCATTTGTTCGCCGAGAAATAATTTACACACTACGTATATACTTAGACATACATACACACATACGAGGCCTAAGAAGAAAGAGAAAACGCTTTTTATTTAAGACACTCTATATGTAGGGTATAATCACGATGCATTTAGGTACAGTACCGAAAAGATAAATTACAAACCTCTATTAATACTAAGCTTGCAGTTTCGTATTATATGTTTTACTCCATTATACGGTTCCTTGTAGTTTATTAAATTATTTTATATCGTCCGTGTACTAGATTTACAGGACTTGTTTTTTTCGTTACAAATACGTCCGTTAAAATGTATAATATAATATGTAATGATTGGATATTGGATAATTTTATAGTAAATTTTCTCGATTTTATAGTTATAGTTTAGACAGATATTAACCGAAACATAGACGTCGTCGCACGTTTATTTTTATGAGAATTTTAAAAACCCAGTATTCCAAAATATTTTTTTATTTTAAAGTATTTTTATGTGTTGTACTCAGTAGTATTTTTAATTTTTTCGCGTTGTCTTAATAGTTATGAATCATCGTTGAGTATAGTCTGCTCTTATTAACGATAATGTCCTGAGAATACTCCAATTTTTGTATAGCAGCAATTCCACATATATTTTCCTTAGAACCTATTAAGAACAGAAATGACCTGGTAAATTGAAAGTGTCCTCATAAGCTACACTCAACGACTACACCAATTATATTTTTGATCTGTGTGTCATAAATTTTAGCCTCGGAATGAAAAATTTTTAACGAAAAATAAAAAAACTTTTCAAGAGTGTGGTTAAAAGTTAAATATCTTTTTTTTCTTTGAACACTAATCAATGAACCTATCATTAAAAGTCCATAAGGTATTTTACTTAATTAAAAAAGAAACCTCTAAAATAAATTTATTATAAAATAATTATCCGAGAGTAATGAACAAAATACTAAAATATAATGTTGAAAATAAAAAGGTTTCACGTGTAAAAACCATTTTCATTTCGAATAAACTAAATATGCTATTAAATAGAACCTTTTTATTCTCAAGTATTGTTCAGAATAAAAAGGTTGCTAAATGATTAATTTCTTACTGACTACAAACTTTACATGAATGAGATTTTTTATATTCTGTATCTCTGTATATTATAATCAAAGTAAAGAAATTCTATGATTAACCGACGCATAAAATAGCGATTTAAAAAAATATTTTTTGGCCTATTTGGTTTTAGGTTTTTGTACATAAGTGTTTGACAAATTATTTTAAAAATATATATCTATGTATTTATAGTTCAATTACCTATATAATTATAAAATAACACTGATTAATAGGTATTTAATTTAAGTCTAAATTAACTAAAAAATAAATAGTATAGAAATCGGGAATTTAATACTCTCACAAAGTAGGCTTTCCTAACTTGTTTGATTCAATGTTGAAAATATGAATGCTGTATATTTATTTATTTATTAATTTTTTGTTTGGCACACAAAATAGTGTTGTATTATATACGTCAATTCGGTATTTACACGTATGATTTTGAGAATGTTTCGTGTTAATTTTAATCTAAGTATATGTACCCTTAATGGTTTAACCATCAATGTTATCCAAGTCAGTATATGAGTATATAAGCTTCGCTTTGATCAAAAGTTAATTTTGATATTGTTCCGAGCTTAAGTAACGGTCTATGCTGAGTTTCATTTATTATACCGCCGGGAGCCATACTAATAAATCGCACGCGTTTCAAAATTAATACGATACGAATTATAAGCTAATGCAAAAAACATTTCGCATATATACGCGCGTATAATATATACGTCAGAGCAAGCTTTATGTAATATATATATATGTTTTCCTAAAATAACTTTTATTTCATATACATTTGTTTTGTTTTATTTCGGTTTTGTTTTGTTTTTTTTTTTTTTTTTACAATAAACCAAATAATTTACAGTGTTTTTAAACAATAAATACATATTCTTTTGCAAAAAAAAAACAGGTTACCATACTGCGCTATAAATTCCAAGTTAGGCGGACAAGACCCGATGTCCCTTTCCAGTTCCTTTTTGACATTTATGCCCGACAGTCGGCCCTTTATGCGCATAATATTTCATCCTTACTGAGTTTATGATTTTCCAAATTGCCCGAAGTAGCGGTATGTGGCCATCGTCTATACTAATATTTAATTGTAAAACAATGGTTTATAATATATAACCCTACTGGAAATCATTCGGTCATGTATAGTATAGAGAAAACGAAAAATCTAAATAACAAATTTTATGCGTGTCAACGACTTTGATAAATTACGGTAATTGTTAGAATGCAATTAATATATGGTTATAATAAGTCTTCGACCTCTCGGTCCCCGATATAATTCAGCAGTGTACTATAATAACAATAATAATTATTATTAATATTATTCTGCATTTTCGTTTTTCATTTACATATTCGATTCATTTATTTTACTTTTAAATGCAAAACAATTCAATATAATATCTGAATATGACGAATGGAAAGAAGGGTAGTTTTTTTAGTTTGAATTTCTAGAAATGTTTTAATCAAAATCAAAAATACTACGTAGTGTGAAATACGAATATAAAACACATTTTTCGAATAATTTCATTGCATTGAATTCAAAATTAAAAGTTTGAAAGATAAACACCACCGTGTTTACCAATTTATTAAAATAATTTTAGTAAAATTAATTGTTTATGGTAAATTAGTTGCGAAATAAAATCTAAACGACTACAATATGGTGTATGTGAAATTTATAGTTGTGTAACAGGTAAAAATCTTATACTTTATTTTAATATTAACTAAAATACGAATTTTTCGACCGTTTGTTAATAAACTCTCCAATTCACAATCACCACATGTTAACTATATTTTATTTACTTTAAAATTGGCGTATTATTCTCGGAAGACTGAAAATCGGGCTTTTATACTTTTTGTAGTGCACATATTATATTATTTCTTTGCCTTAAAAATAAGATGACTTGATAAATCCGTGTGGAATATAATTGGATCAGAATATTATCGACGTCGGACTCCGTAAATATCTATATCAAAATATATATTCTGTAAAATATCTAATAAAGTACGAAATTAAATACCTATATATATGTTTATATATTTATATGTTTATATGTTACAAATCATATATCTGTAACGAAATTTTATAAAAAAAAATCATTTTTCCTGATACAATATTATTATAGTTCTTTAATTATATATATATATTTATTTTTATTTTTAACTCTTAATATGACAAATTAGTTAATTATTTGTCTTGTAAGACTGCACAATGTTTGCACATGACAAGACTAAATTAATTTCTATTTGCCACTATGTAGATAATATGATTTTATAATATAAAAATGTTTGGAATTTTAACTCAACAATAATAGCTGTAAAAAACAAAATAACTTTAATCACAATTTCAAACTGGTATCTGCTAAAGTTTATTGGCCGTATTCAGCAATATCTATATCACATTGCCGAGCTTTTTTGCAGAGTTTTAGTATTTGTATTATTAAAACATCTAGATAATATGAAATATAATGGTATCAAAATGTAAAATTTTATAAAATACTATTATAAGAAAAAATGTAATATTTAAAAACATCCGGAAAGAGTGATTTTTAAAAAATGTTTTGTACTCTGATAATAATGTTAATTACGATGTTAATAATATTCGGAATAAATTATTTCCAATTTATATAGAACTTTGGGTAATGTACAGAGTACCGATTCTCATTCAATCCGAAATAACTGAATTATCCTAAAAGTTTTGACCGTTCCGTCGGAAATTATTTTACGTGCGTCGATGTACTATTTACTTGTTTGACTACCACGACAGTTGGAAAAGTGTCCAGCAGAAGGAGAAGTAGCTAGACTTACACAACTAATTGACGTATAGTAGTGTGCTCATGATATTCTCGTGAAAGATAGAATCAAATATATAAAATAGATATAGCCCAACAAAATAATAAAATAAGTCGTATTATTATGATAAGGAACGTTATAGTTAATGATGAGTATAAATCTTATTCGTTGATTTTAAGTGTTAATGTTTACCTAAAAAAAAAAAAACTAAAGGCAATAAAAAATATTATACAAATTATATAATATAGATAAAACTTTATAAACTGTTTTAATATCTGTTATATGTTATTTAATAAATGTAAAAAAAGTTTTTGTGCATTCGATAACGAACTGAATATTTACATAATAATAAAATATTGTATAATAGCAATTATAATTCCAAAACCACTTTGAAATTATTTTTTGTTTGTTTTATGTTAACATGTTTTCGGAAAAATGTCATAATTGTACGATATTAAAAAAATATATATATTGATATTACTAACGCGAGTCCACTTACAAGTTACTTTTAAATGATATTAAACCATTTTTAATGGATATGTGGATTTTCATTTAGTCATGAATTTTCGTATATATAATTCTTTATAAATCTGGGGTAAAACGCAGACTTTTAACTCGTAAAAATATAAAACAGACACAAAAGTCGTAAAATATTTTTTTCAAATTCAGTGACGTGTGTAGTTCCCGGAAAATTTCATTGATTTTATGGATTTTTCTGAAATAAAAATGTCCGTTATACCTTTTTGAGCGATGTTTAAAGTCAACTCATGTATTTTAAAGGAGAACTTCGCATAAGTATACAAAAATTTGAATATTATAATAATTTCCAAGTGAGTTGCAGAGAAATGGCGAAAAACATCCACGTGCTTATATTCTGTGTTTATAGATATGGGAAATGTATTATTATCATTATTCGGACGTATTAATATATGTAACAAATGTGTGTGGACTTTAGTGTTAAACTTTGACTTCCGAACGCCAGGAAAACTATACCGAATTATGCAAACGCGGTATCCGCTACCTCACCCCTGAAGCTTTATGTCGTACGGCGACACATAAGTATTAAGTGTACTTACATTGCATATATATATATACGCACACACTACACGATGAAATATCATTAAAATACCGCACATTTTATTCTCCCCGAAAAAATCGTGTAGCTCGACGAAAATCACATTATTATTAATGGAAACAAGTATAAAAAAAATTCGTTTTTTCCCATTTAAATTGCAGACAGTAAAATAAATTATTTTAAAACTAAAAATATAATACTTATCAAAATACTACAATAATACCATACTATCAAAACGCTTGCTTATTAAGAATAGATACATAAGATAATAATATATATATTATATTAGTTTGAATTTTTTTTACATTTTCAAGACAATTTTTTCAATTTATTTATATACATACGTTTTATGAGTATATGAGCATGGAAAATGATGTATAACATTTTTTTTTAATAATTATTCTTGTTGAGACTTATTGTTACATGCCATAATATTGTTATTAAAAAATTCGTCTAATATATTTCTCGTATAATTTTTCTCGAAATAACTTTTATGATATATGAAAGGAATAAAAAAAATTATTTATTATACCCATAATAATTATAATAAATAATAAAAATATATAGGTAGCTGAACATATATTAAGGGTCTTTTCTACATTATAAAATAAATAATTTATAAATATTTCAAAGCATAACATTTTTTTTTCAAGGAGTTGTAAAATCCCCTTATAATAATCATTATCACGAATACATACATTTTTACATATTTGCATATTATATATTCAAGTTAATCGTATTATATCTGATAAATAATCACAAAATATATTTACTGACGTTTTTAATGGATGTATGAATTTATTTAGAGAATATTTTTGCATATTTTGACATTTTCAATTTTTGAACACATTGATTAGAGTGAATTGAAAAATAAAATTCAATACTAAATGACCTATTTATTTAGAATTTAATTAATAACATACAATTTTAATATTATAGCTACACATGTCAAAAAAATTCATTTGGTATGTTTTCCTATAATATATTACAATATTTAAACTGCATATCTATTTTATTAGAAAATATCACGAAAAATATATGAATTTAATTAAAATAATTGAAAATGTTTTTCAAGAAGTACGTGCTCTCACAGTCATAGTAAAAATAATTATTGTTATTATAAGGAAAATGTTTTCGAAGTATTAAAATAAATATAGAGAATCTTTCCAACCGAATATTTTACCAGCATAAAAAAAGGTTGTTGTCAATCAATAGTTTCCTACGTGTTGTTTTCAGTGAGTTATAAAATGGTTAATTTTTTCGGATTTTAGGTTTAAAACATATATTTTACGGAATTTGGGTTTGTAAACATTTTAAGTATTTTTCAGGTTTCGGGTTTGAAAATGGGATAACCATTTTTCATGATTAAATTAATTTTACCTTTTTGGAGATTTTAAAACATTATTTTAACGGAAATTCGAATCAAATTGTATTTCACCGTAATAATTTACGTTCACTGATTTACCGGATTCATGTTTTTCGACATTTAAACGATTGAGCAAAAAAAAAAAGAAAATCGTTTTAGTCAAATACCGTGCTTCAATACGAAGAAAAACGATTATAATATTTTCCACTCACCGGATATCGGGGTTAAAAAAAACCACTGGTTTTCAACCCGGATTAAAAAACGCTTTTACTTCGTGGTTTTTTCACCCAATCCCCCCCCCCCCAAAAAAAATGTTCTTTTTTACGAAAACAACTATGGCCGATATCGTTAAATATTTTCGAAATTTACCTACGTACCTGTACATCGACACATATATGTACTGACATACGTACACGGTATAAAGGTCACCACACGTCACTGTAGCGGTAACTGCGGTACCGGAAAAATAGTTATTTTCACACACTTCGTCGGCGGCGACCAGCGGGATAATACCGCCCGGCGTTTTTTACGAAAACCGTCGCATGCTCTATTTTCCCGCTACCGCTGAGCGGTAAATTCTATTGCCCTATATGATTTTCGCTCTACTTTATATTTTTTCGCCATGCATGCAATTAATTAATTAAATTATTCAAATTTATTTTATAATAAATAATTATTTAAACACAAACATATGTTCATAAATATGTTTGTGCACCAATAAACTCATATAACATATAACAATAATATTACCTACTTACATTATATATATGTATAATATTACCTTACCTTCTTTTAGATATAATCAAAAAAAAAAAAAATGTTACATTATTGATAATATTAAATAGATACAGTACACGTTATATATATAATATATTATTTATATATTATCGTGTATATAAATCATAAATTTATTATCTATATATCATAATGACAATAATATTTTAAAGGCATACCTACGATATACATACGTATAACCGTGTGTACAAAATACTATATAAATTATAAATAATAAATAAATATAATATGTACTAATTTTATATTAATATTATTTTTTCATAATATAATATAGGTATTTATTTATTTTTATACCAGTATGAAAACTTTTTTTTTTAAATTAATTAAATATGTATGTGTAAATAATGTATTTTACATAATATATACATATTTTTATTATATATGATATTATTTTATTTGCGTATGTATTTACGTGACGTACTATTTCCCGTTCCCGTCCCGCTACAGGTGTGGGAACCTTAAGGACTTTCGTCTATAATTCAATAATACTACTCTCGAGTGACGTAGTCGATGTGCTCGGGATGTGACGCGTCGATGTTTTTAATGATGGCGCAGTATACGTCGGCTCGGGGGATTCCACTGCCGCGCCATTGGAATGTGATAAATCTTCTTACGTGTAGTGTACGTGTGTGCTCCTGGTAGAAGTGGTGAATCCTTGTCGGTAGAAGAGAGCTTTTGTCCGCCATCGCCACTTCTTATCTGCACCCCGTCCCCTCCACAGCATCGTCACATTCACCGCGGAGGATCGCCGTCGGGCACTTCTCTGTATAACCGCATCCGTTCACGGGCGCGCGTGCAATGCACCGCCACTCACCGTCCCGCGATCGGTCGGAAGGGTGGTTGTACGCGAACCACGCAAATGATTGTGCTTTTCGAGTGGAACGGGATCGAGGAATAAAACTACCGCGTCCTTGTTATCGTAATCCGCCTAACTTTACCGCCGTCCGTCTTTCTCGTTCTCGCTACCGCTCTACCGACGCGGCATCACGTGCCCGTCTCAAAGAGATCCTGACAGCCGGTTTTCTCTCTCTCTCTCTCTCTCTCTCTCTCTCTCTCTCTCTCTCCCATTTTCTCCTTTCCACCCGGTAAACGTAAAGTCTCCCGACCACTTATCATCCACCAGTCACCACAGCGTGCTCGCGCGCCGTTTTTTTTTTTTCATTTTCTTTTTCTTTTAAGAGAACGCCACGTCGTCGATTTTTCAATAAATAAAAAACTTGCATTGCCATTATCAACTTACACGCATATGTTAGAAATACGAAATTAAAAACAAAAAATTGTCAAAAAATAATTTTTATAACGGTTGATGTACCCGATTTTTGATATATACATTTTTACACGTTTTATGAGCTGTTAAAATATCAGTTTTTTTTTTATTTTTATTTTTTTATAATAGCTCATAAAACGTGTAAAAATGAATATATCACGGATCGTTTACATCAGTGGCCAGATAATTTTATTCTTATAATTCATTTTTTTATTTCGTCAATACAATATCCTCAAATTGATAAAAATAAAATTTCGAGATTATTCCACAATTTACAATGGTATGTACACAAAACTATTTTTAAATTACTTAAAAAAAATATTTAAATATTTTTGAATTGTCGGATTTTTCTTAAAATCTCATAAAATTGTCTTATACAAAACCCCTTAAAAATCCGGTGTGTAACGTCATCTTAATGCGATCTCGCCATTCTATATTCTATTCTCAACGAAGCACTATTATCAAGTATTATTATTATTATTTAGCCGTTGTCACATTAGAATATTATTTGAGTACATTTACAGTTCAACATGTTAATCGTTCAAATCGATAAACATTGAACCGTATCCTCAAATCGTTCACGGTTTTTATTTCACAAAGCACAGTAGCACAATATTGTGAAAAATTACATATTTATGTACATGTTATTCCATGCTTATATCAGTGCATTGACATGGCTTATGTATTAAAATATTATAAATAATTTGACTGACCCTAGAAGGGACAAAAATTTGAATCAAGATTGACTGAGAATGATAGTACTATAAGGAAGCAATCATATACATGAATCAATATATGGACGGATTTTGTAGAGTAGTAAACTCGATATTATTTCATATTTATTATTGTCAATATACTATTTCGTGTTTTATCAGTTTGAACCACATTATCACAGTCCAGACCATGATATTTTTAGGATCAAAAATATTTATTATGATTGAAGAATACGTCCGTACCAGATACCGTCAGGAACAAACCTTCTACGAAGGCTGCGGACAAAATATAATCGAATTTGCACACTGTTAGGGTCTTTTAACGAATCGTGGAACATATATAAATTGAAATTCAAAGATAAACTTAAGTATGACTGAGACCACAGAACCCATTTAACACAACCAATGAAACATGCAATAAGAAAATACGATAGAAAATTTAAAGATTTCATAAATATATTCCTGGAAGCAATAACCTGACTTTATAGCTTATAAAACATTGATATCTAACGAAATTTTTAATAAAATATAATTTTACTACTTTCGTAGTTTATAGTTTACAAATTATAGTGGTTATATTGCCATAATTTTCTGTAGGTACTCGGTGTCAAATGAAAATAGAAATTAATAATAATGATTATAACTCAAATCCCCACCCTAATATCTATCCTCATTCACTCGTAGCATAAGGTAGAATGGTTGCACATAAGCAACTTACATTAAGCTATGTCGTAACTTTTACTTGAATTTCGTCCACAAATTTTATTATCAAAAATTTAATCAAAAAACCTTATTGAACATGATTTTATCGAAAATTATTATAGTGATAATAAATATATATTATAATGAAAAATTATATTATATTAAAAAAAAAAACAAATTTAATTTAAATATCTAACTTAATAATGAGTTAAATAGTTTTTGTAGACATTTTAATTTAAATAAAACGATTTAATTATGACGCTTAGCACAGACGATTTTTTATTACAATAACACAGCTCGATTAGTTATTAGTATATTAGGTAGGTAAGTAAGTATATATTTTTTCGTTAATATTTTTGATTTTTATTAATCATATATTTTTATATGATTATATAAAAGATATAATTAAGATAATATGATTATATTACAAGATATTTTTTTTTTATTTACATCACAATATACGGTCAACTCTAATATATTCCAATAAAAATCCTATGTCAGATATAAATAACAATTTAATAACAAATACTTAAATAAATTTTCAATACGAACACTAATCGTAAAATATGTCCGTAAAATGAATAAAAATCCATATAATAATCGTCGATCTCCGACATTTTACAACAAATTTATAAGGGTTTTAAATAATTTATTAAAACATATTATTATTTATAAGACATGTTTTTCACAAAAAAAAAAAAACGTATGTTCAAAATATTTAAATAAAATATTGATCGACTACCTATATATGTATAGGGGTTACCTACTTAAAAAAAGTTTTTAAAATTTTACTAGAGCTCATGTAATATTAGGTAAATATTTATGAAAATATTTTATAAGATAAGATGTTTTTGTGTCCTTACTCTTCGCTATATTTTTTTGTTATAAAACCTTTTCAATCGCACAATAGACTTCCGACCATTTAAAATAATATATTTGTTTCCATAAATAGGAGAATTTTTTAAAACAAAGTGCACAGTTATAATCCTCTACCTCAAACGTTTTAACAATTTATAGAAAAAATTATAATAAAAACATAAGATACACACAAATAATGTTTTAAAAATTAATAAAAAGAAAAACCTGATAATGATTTGTTTTTAGTATAGATATCAATCACATAAGTTCGTTCGTATGCTTGTGAATTGTAATTATAACTATAATATAGAATAAATCTATCGCTATCTTTACAGTTAAATTTTAATTCGCTTAAAAATAAATATTTTTTCCTATATCTAATATTCTATTTCAAAAATATCGAGACCTTATTTAACTTCTCCCGCTATTTTCAATCCTACAACCTTGTTATTTAGTACGAAAACCAAAACTGTTAATAAAAACTAAAATACAGTTCCCTTTTCCAGGCTTAGCACGTATTGTTATTATCATATAATTTGTCACGACGACAACCGTCTCCACAAAGTTCCGCTTGTCAATCATATTAACAAATCATTTAATGTCATAGTGTTAATAAAATATGTAAATAAACATGTTTCGTAAAATAAGCGTTATATCCGTATATATTATAATGTTATAATGTATCCAAGTATTATCACATAATATATTCAATGACGCCATTGAGATAATGTGTGATGTTAACTGATAACATAGGTATATAAATATATGTTAGACAGTAAATAGGTATTCAATGTGGATTAATGAATCTAATAATAAAATGTACGACAATGCAATATTATCATAAATACCAAAAAACGTAGGTTTTATGTAAGAATTAAGGCGAGTTCTATAAACTAGTTATCTTAATATATAAGTGTCCATTTAAGAAAACTATAAAACTTAATTAATTTCAATGCCACAACATTTTTAAACATGCTAACTTGTTATTACAAACATAGTTATATTACTATCTTATGTTTAAAAAAAAAATATAAAAATTTACATAGAAAATTAGGTGAGAACGATAAAAGAATCTCTCTGTACAGTAAGTTCGAGTTAACTAGAACACTGTATATCTCCTCATATTTTTAACCAATTTCTATTGTGTTCTTTTAATGCAATAAAAGACATAAACTCTTTTTGTATATTTTATAACTGTAGTTTGATAAGATTAGTAAAATTAAATTTATAAATAGTAACCCCAATATTTGACAAAATATTCGGGTAGATTAAATTGTTTAAGTAATTTCAATGTCTTACTCTAGTCTTAAACACAAAGTTAACTTGATTAATTAAAATTTTAAATTAATGTGAATTAATGAAAAAAATATTGAATTCTGTGTCTAGAATCCTCGACTTGCGGGTAGGCATATTTTAATTTTAATTTATCCTCGCACATTTTACCCGTCCGAATACTGTACAACACAAACACGAGATTGTGTAAATGCATAAAGTATATTATATTATTATATATCAATTCACGTGTGTCCAAATACGAGTAATTACATATAGGTATGTTTCCGTCTGTTTCAAAAAGGATATCGACGTGACAGAAAATGTTGTCGGCGTTCGTATATACATTATGTTCGCTCGAAATTCGGGGACGCGCACACGCGCGGTTGAACAGCGTACGTGCACTGCACTTTGCGAAGGGTTGTATTTAGACAATTAATTCAAATTTGTTAAATCCCAAAACGCCGAGCGCCATTAATTACGTTTCTTGAACACAATGTAAAATAATAATATATTATATCGTCACAAATTTAACTACAGCGTATGTTTCTCGTTTTATACATTATAAGTATGATAAACCTGTGCGCACAGTAATATCGTGCAGGTACGGTCATTTGTGGTTCATCATATTGCGTAAAAAAAACGACAAATAAATCGATTCGTCGATACGTGTTCGTCGATCGATTCGTCACAGTATATTCGTCGGCAAGCTAGTAATTACGAGCAAAAAGATGGGTCACGGGGGAGTGGGAATTAAGCCGAGGCCCATACGATTTTAAGAAACAATATAACGCTTTTACCAGCCATCTCCTGTATCTTACGGCATTGTCTTTTTGTTCAAAACGGTAAAGTACTCGAAAACTTTTATCTTTCAAAATCCAATCTGGATTAAAACTAGATCAAAATATTGCCTTTTTTTATAAAGTCGTCAAGTAAAAAAAAAAAAAAAAAAAAATCGAAAATAAAAAAGATGTTGAGTTTATGACATATTCATATAATATAAGCAAATGCAGTGGCGTAGTTGAGGAAAAAATCAGGGGGGGGCAAAAAAAAATTATGTTAATTACTCCTTCCCCCTCTATAAAGTAAAATTCCATAGTTGTGCATACACTATTGCAGAACACCAATGAGTACCAGTATAATTGTATAAAATAAACACGTATATTTTATAA
>JAIPRL010007472.1:0-23383 GCA_025469235.1 Pemphigus obesinymphae
AGTATATTTAACACTGTATAAAATTTTCAGAACATAAAACCGAAAATTACCCCTTTTAGGACTTAAAAACCTCGAAAACTAAAAATGTCTATAAATAGCCCAAAATTTCAAAAAAATTTCAAAAAACATAATCAACGTAAATATATTACTAAATTAAATATTCGGTAAAAATTTCAAGATTTTCAAGTCATTATTTTCGAAATTACGACGAAATTAAAATTCTTGATTTTACAAAATCGTATTTTTCGTAATTTTTTGGTAGTTTTTGCTTACGCATTAAAATACTATTATGAAAATCGAAAAATGACCTCTCAAAAGTACCAACTAGATGCAATTTGCTACCAGAAATAGGGTATGAGTGTAAAGATCGGAGCACTCCTTCTGGTAGTAAATTTGTTAACAGAGAAAAAAAATAAAAAAAATAAAAATAAACATCATTGTAAAACCACTAGCTCCCTCGCTACGCTCAGAATCTAAAATCCATCTTAATAACCACAGACAAGATCACTAGTTTATCCAGTCTTCTAAGTATAAATCACTCATAAATAATGAATTTTGTTTGTTAAATATTTGTTTTTATACATCAACATTGTTACATTAGTACACTAAGATTATATTTAGATTAAAAAATATTTTGAATTATTTTTTATAAAATATTCATTTATTCATATAAATGTAGTACCTATTATAATATTTATCTAATCAAATTAAAAAATATATATATTTTAAAAACATAAAAATTGAGTAATGAGGTGTATATAGTATATATTAAAATCACACAATATTTTAAATACAAATAAATATTTATTATTTACAATTTATTAATTTATGTCATAATAATAACTTTAGTAATTCACTTCAAGGATAAATATGTAATTGTTTTTTTAAAGAATATTTTGATTAAAAAAAACCTCAAATTAATATACTTAAATCAACAATAAAAAATATATTATATTCGACTGGTTTTTGTGAATAATTTTATTGTGATACCTGAAGTTGTTTATATTGATAGATCTCTGAAAAGACGGTTAAAATACTTTCAAGAAATATAATATTCAGCGAAATAATGATTTAATTTTTATAGAATAATATTATTATTACAATTCAAAATTCAAGATAAATGAATTATCTCTGTATATATAAACAATTCTATTATTTCATGATTTCATTCAATGATTAAAAAAAAATTCAATAAAAATGTAGGTTATACTAGAAAAAAAGTCGTCTCTAGTGGTTAATAAATTCAGTAATTTTTTATTACGTTATTGAATTTAATAGATTACGTTTTTTAGTACACAATACTATTTTATAGATTTCTTTTTCTAATTTTCACAATCTCGAAATGAATGATGATCAAATCCATGACAACGACCAGTGGCATGTTAAGATATATGAGCAGATTTAGTTTATTTAAACGAATTTGAAAATGTATATGACTTTGATAAAATTATATATAAGTGCAATAACAAATACTAAATCAAATATAAAAATATATTTCCATATTTACCTAGTGGTGATGGTTCTTCTTTCATATTTTTAGTTTTCTGCTAGTATAGTATTCTAATATACTATATTATTTTATATCTAAAAGAAAAGATGAATTATTACATTTAATACATAATATTGGAAGTAGTAAAATTATTGAATATAAAAAATACGTTAAATTATAAATTATACATCAGTATGGAACTATAATATAATTTCCATTAATAATAATTAAAATTATGAACTTAAGAATTATAAGTAAAAAAATCAAACATAGTTTTTTAAATTGTTAAAAAATATATTCCTAATTTGACTGATATATGATTTAACTGATATGTAGTTTTTATAGTTTGGCACATACAATTACCAATTTTACAATATACATTATATCAATCGGGGAAAATCACATTTTTAAATATTTATCCGTGTTAATAGTACTGTATTTATGAAATACATATATTTTTATAGCACAATTTTTTTCCTATATTTTTCGTTATTCGCGTATAAAATCTACAAAAAAATTAATAAAAACAGCCAGTTTATGGGTGAGATGGAATTGGTTTAATAGGTTATGAATAATTACTATGGTGGAATCTCATTTCTTCTTATATGTTTTAACGAAATAAAAGTTAATTTCTATCAACATACAATTGTATACCATATACAAAGCTCAGTGTATATTATACATTATTACTTACTGTACTATCAATAATAAATCTATATTAACTAACAATCCAATTTAAGGAGCGCACAGAGTCAAATGTGATTGCAACAGAAACACTATTTAGAAAATCATAAAATTATATAATTTATGAAGAGAAGAAATGCAATTTTTTCATAAATTATAATTAATATTTTAGTAAACATAAAAAAAATTGGACCGATGTACCATAAGTTGATTCTAAAATACAATATATATATATTATATATAGAAAAACCAATTGATTTTTGATAGTTTCAAAACAGAAAATTATAATTGAAAATTTACCGACATATAATATTGTTCTAATTAGATAAAATTCGTATCTAGAATCTCATATAGAAAACCCACGAAAACATACTATTCGATCTTTTAACTATATAATAAAATGGGCACATAAAATGCAAATTAAAAATTATCGTTTTCACTTCATCCGAAATGAATTATGTTAAACCATTAATTGATAAACCTAAACTTTTCTACATTTTTTTAAATTCTAAACATGTTTTCTGATTACAATGACAAGAATATATGTACAACGACGATAAATAGATTGTATTTTAATTCTCGTTTTAAAGGGATATATTATAGTATATTGGAACACATGAAAAAAAAAACTTTCGAAAACAAGTGTGTTTCAGACATCTCTCGTAAATTAATATTCATCGCCGATCCGCATAAGCCGAACTTTTTTGGCCCAGGTATATGTGTGTCCCTTCTTGGTTTAATGCACGCACAAAAACCTTAGTATCTATACCACGGAAAAAGTCAAATCGAAAAGTTTTCGCTCCCCACCAAGATAAATCATTTATATATAGGTATTAAATATTTATTTTTTTTTTTATTATTACTTATCTTCGACCAATTTTTTTTCAAACATTAGTCGTATATATTATATATTTGACAGTTATGTTTAAGAATTATACCAGTATACGATGTACGATATAATAATATTTCAAAACTTTAATTTTACGACAATATTTATTTTATTCTGAGTATCTATACATATAAAATATATCGTGTATTGAACGAACAGAAATATAAAATTGTACTTGCGTTTTCCGATATCGAAAATGCGAAACCATTAATTTTATTCTTGATATTAGTTATACTTATTATTATACTTTTCTCGAACGCCTTATATTGTACAATAAATACAATATATATTATGTACAATATAATATATATATATATATAACCTTAAATTGACAAGAATATGTGAAGGTTAAAAAGGAAATGGATTAAAAAAAATTAAATGAACAATGAAGTCTCTGACTTTATAATTTTCTGATTTATAAAAATGATTTACTATTTTTGGTAGTTTTTCTTAACGTTTAAGGAAAATACGCTTGGAATTTTCATATAAATTGATATTTACTTTTTTAAATATGATTGTTAAAATGACCTTTACCAACTTATCGATATTTTGTATACCTAATACATTTTCGTATAATTTTCATTTAATCATTCTCATACTATTGTAATTACTAATAATAAATTATTTCACCAATAAAACATCAAACAATATTAGATGAATTTGACAATATATATTAAATAAAATACTTATATACAAGGTATCTCAAAAAAAAATGTCATATTTTGATGTAACAATATAAAAGAAAGGTTGAAATTTGTCGATAAAATCTTTATTAATTATTAAAATAGGCACAACAACTAAAAAAAAAAAGTTCAAATCAGAATTGTGTGGGGATCAATTTATATCATCTCACTTAGAGATCAATTTGCGATGGAAAATTTCACGAACTCGAGGCAGAAACGTATTGGACGTATGTGATGTGACTCCGTCTTGATGAAACCATATTCATTGGTCGTAACCAGGAAAGTTTTACAGTTCAAAAACCAAAAAGTTATTTTACATCTTTATATAACGTTGTGAATTCACTGTAATTGCACGTCCCCCAATGTCTTCAAAAAAGAATGAGACAATTCCATGGGTTGATTGAATCAACATCGCAGTTCATACAATAACTTTAGGGGAATGTAGGGGTTTCTGATGCTTGTCTTTGGGATTTATATAGCACTCCAACAACGGAAATTCTGCTTGTTTACGTGCCCGTTGAGATGGAAATAAGCCTCATCTGAAAACAATATGTGGTTAAATTTTAAAAAGCGCTCATTTACTTGGTGACCAAATTTAAACCTATAACCAGAATCCTGGTGACTTAATTCTTGGATGTTGTAGGGGTGCATTTTTTTTTTAAGTCTTTGTTCGAAATTCGGTATAAAGATGATTTATGCAAACTTAAAGCACATACGATTACGAATGGAAAGGTTCGGATCGTCACAAACAGACAAACACTTTACACGGTTTCGTCCAATACTGATGACCTTGGTCTCCCGGATTTCGGTTATTTTTCAGCATTGAACTGGTCTCTTCGAACTTTTCTACCCATTTTTGAATGAGTGGAATACTTGGCACATTCTTAAAGTTACGCAAATCATGATGACTGTAAAATCTTTTTTCGTCAAATTTTCACACAAAGAATGCACGGTCACTCCCGAAAAACATACCATAACGATTGATTTCTAGAAAGGTAGTTAATCGATTGACATTACCTTTCGCACGCTAAAGATAAGATTCGTTTATGCGATAAGCTTATGGAATATAAAATTTATTTTTGTATTTAAATGTTTGTTAACTTAAAATTAACGAAAATAGATTAATGAAAAAATGTATTATGTATAGCGATTTAGATTTTTAGTTGTAGATATCAGTTTTATAAATATGTTTGTATTTTTCATGTCTATATCTAAAAATTCTAGTACTTATTAAAAGTTCTCCGAAAATTTCATACCCACCTATTTTCTAATAGTAAATTTTATGTAATTGATACTTTAAAAAAGTTATTATTTAATTTTTCCAAATAATTTTAATACATAAGACTACAAAAATAATATCTAAAACTCGATTTCTTCGTAATTCAGTAAATAATGATTATAGAGGCTTTAAATTATCACCAAAAATGAAGTTCAATATAAAACTCACGTACATTTTGGGATAAACCATCATGAATGTAAGAATGTTACATACAATATAAAGAAATGTTCTTTAATAATTGGTCCGAAAATCACAACCCTCGAAATATCTTACATAACATTAACCACTCAGTTAGAACCTTATATAGTATTCTAATATCGGGTGTATTTAACATACATAATTGGAAATAAAATACTTTTAAAATATTTTGTGAGATATGACTAAATAATCCTTTACCTAATTATATTAATAAATAATATTATTTCCGGTATATTTGTGCTCAAATTGTTGGAATCCGAATATTTTATTACTAATAACAATATAATTATTTACACATAATATTGTAATACTATATATATATTGTAGTACCTTGGGTCATAAATATTTGGAATCCCA
This sequence comes from Pemphigus obesinymphae, assembly GCA_025469235.1. Classification (NCBI taxonomy): domain Eukaryota; kingdom Metazoa; phylum Arthropoda; class Insecta; order Hemiptera; family Aphididae; genus Pemphigus; species Pemphigus obesinymphae. The sequence continues at coordinate 5,580 of JAIPRL010007472.1, forward strand.
ATATTTCCGAAAATAAAATCTACTTCCATATGTTGTGAAAATTGTTATGTTTTTGATATGCTGTGTTGGGCATATATAAATTATATCGTTCAGACTCTTTTAATAGAAATAAATGATTTACTTTATACTCAATACATCCATTACAGCATCCTATCTGTCATATAGTAGTTCATGTAATTCTTATTGGCCGGTTTTTTTAAATTAACATCTTTAAATAAAAACTTTTGTTTCTAGAGTTTTATTAAACAAAATGTTCCTTATTTTGGTATCTATATAACAAATAATACACACAATTCGTATTTAGCATAAAAAACGTAGACTTTTTTTTACAATTTTTGTTATATTTGAGTGTATAATCTATCGATGAAGTTTTTACTGCTCCAAAATCCAAATTCTATAAATGTTTACTAATATCATCGACTTGCCTACATAGAATTGTAAAATATTTTTTCTGAATTAATATCGACCTCACTGAACCTAAAATACAGTAAATAGGTAACTGCAAATAAACGTTGAAACGATCATTCGAAATAAATATACACATTTTATTATATATATATATATGTATAATGTATGCACAGTGATTGTTTTTGTCGAATACCTATATTATTATTACATAAAATCAAAGGAATTCTGAATCAACTTTGGTTCTCTTATTTTTTTATGTACACTTTAAACAACATTTTTAATTTTATTGTTATAATTGTTTATTATTTATTTTATTTTTTTTTTTTAAACTCATTATTATCATTTCAACGTACTAGGAGAGCATAGCAAAGAAGGCATTACTGTTAATTAGCGGCCATTTTCCATTGTGGAATTTATTATTATAAATGGTATTTTCTTCGCAGAAATTCATTATGAAACCATACTACAATAACGAAAACCAACACGAGGACAACTCTATCGACATATTATTATTTTTATAGAATGTATATTATACGGGCAGAAAATATTTTTGTATACGTATATTTCATTAAATATAGAAATGAAATTGTAAAGCAAAATACATCTTAGGATAACTCGAGGTACAGTATTCGTGCATAACAAGGTTCTCGGGTGCGAATTTCTATAAAATTGCAAGCCCGTTGAGAATATAATAATATAGAGAACTGACTCAATTAAAAAAAAAAAAAAGAATAAATAACGAAAAAAGAATAAAAGGAGAAACAAATGAAGTTTCCTGTTTACCTCTCTCTCTATATACATAGGATATGCTTTTGTGCGTATAATAACGTCACGTAGCGAATGGTAACGGGTATAAAAATGAGGGTGAAAAAATATACTGTTGTCTAAAAATTGGAACGCCGTGCAAAAGACATTAGGCATAATCTCGTTGTTCATTCGTTATAGTAATATATTAACTTTTTATCATTGTCCAGATGTTTTTCGTCTTTACCATTATTATTACATAAGACATTATTATTTTTACCAGCATTGTATAATATAGGGGCAAAGATGAAAATACTCATAGTTTTACATTCTCAAATATTTAGTAGGAAACTTTCTTTGGTATGAGACGTGTAGAATAACCAGAAATTCAATACTTAAATGTTATAATGGCATACGATGTAATTTTATTCCTTCGTCTTAGCGTGGGCATAGCATGAAATGGTTTAATGATTAAACTTGTAGAATCCAAAAATGTTTATATTTTTAATTGTGATTGAACATTTACCAACTTATGAACTGTTTAAATTAGCGCAAGTAATTCACAAAATATTGTAGGTACAATACGTGTGTACATCATATGATAAACGGTTTTAAATAAAATTTATATTAAAAAATAAATATTGGTAATAGATAGAAACGAAACATTGTTAAATACATGAAGTAGTAAGTCAATTATTATACGAAAAAAAAGTTAAATAAACATTTGCGAAGTACTGACAATTCAAATAAATAAAAATCAATATATCATTCTTGATATTATGTCTACAGCAATCTAAAGGATTAAACAAGTGGTACATTATATTGAATTCTGTATTAACTTTGTTTAAATAGGATAAGTAAATATATTATATTGATGTTCAATCTTAACACGTTCACTTCTGGACATTAAAAACCATACTACATACTCTGTGCTGGTTATTTTCAATATTTAAAAATAAAATTTTATCCTCGAATATTAATAGGGTTATATCCAAATAACAGGAGAAAATTCAAATGTAAGAAACCAAATTAATACTCACTAAGTTGTGGTTCAATTTTTAATTTCCATTTGAGGATTACCAAATTAGCACTATTGTTCAATTTATTTTATGTATCATGTTTATAAATATAACGCATAGTAAAATATGCATTTAATTCAGAAATTTAATTTCAATATTTTAATTACATAGAATTAATAAAATTGATAACAACAATAACATGTTTTACTTTATATCACTTTGAAAACAACTGTAAAAATTTTAATATATGTTAATATTATTAGTATTTAAATAAATAAACACTTATAACTTATTAGGGAATATTATAGATAGTTTTTTTCATTTTTATTTTTTGTTATTTAATTATCTATAGGATGACTTATTTAATTAATTCATAACCAAACAATTGAGTTTCTTGAAGTATATACATTTTCAAACATACAAAAATTGTTTTACGTTGACGTGTAAATGCATGTTGATATAAACGAAAGTTTAAAAGATGCTCTCCTGAAAAAATTCAAAAATAGGAACCGTCTCGTGTTAAGCTGGTTATGCCATTGTAAAATGTAAACGCTTGATAAATATAATTGTTTTTGAAAAATGGAAATACAATATAATTATAAAATTTTGAATATTATTTAATTTATAATAATTTTTGAGTGTCGGCGGCAATGGTAGAAAATCGATAGGTTCCATGCGAGTTAAACATGTGTCGCACGTCGTTGTCGTTCTTGTCGCGTTAGTCATTCGCTCTCAAAAATGTAATTATGAGACACCCGACGACTAGTTCTGAAATATATATTTTTAACAAAAATAATTTTTACAGTCCACAAACTAAAAAATGTTATGTTTTTTAAATAAATAAATGTACCAACTGAGTTGCCAAACAAAAGTTATTATCTGAATCACATATAGTTATCAAAAATTCTTATTATAAATGATAACTGTTCATTTATTTAGGTAAAATATGATGCGATAATGATATAAAAATATATAGTATACGTTTCTATTGGATCTGGCCTACAAATTTCTCATATTTTCTTCCCCATCCACAACCATTTCTGGACACTGTAAATAAATAGATAGATAGAAATATATTATACCCATATTATAAAATAATATAATACATAGTGTTGTATGTATGCAATTTCAGTACGTTGTTGTGTACAACAAGCACCATATAATTATTATTGTTAATAAAATATAAAAATTCATATACTTAACTGACAAAAATATAAATTTTAACGCTATAATCAAGCTTTATACTATAATATAATATATATATTTTTTTATAAATATAATTAATTTCTTATTTTTTTTCCAGACCTTTTGGGATTTTTTTCATAAATATTTGTGTTAAGATTTTTCATATAAACGTTATGTTTTTTTGTTTCATTTATGCGGTTTATTTATAATTAATACATTTAACATTATAGTTTTATTATTATTATTATATTTGACAAGAACCTAAGAACTTTAAATCTCATTTTTATAACCATTTTTATTTATTTATTTTTTTACCTCATTCTCTTTGAATACACGGTGACAATATTTAAATTCTGTTTTAAAACTGCACATATATATTTTCTTTGAACACTTTTAAATCAAACGTGATATAAAACTTTCAAGATTTTTGACGCTCGGTTGTTTTGTGAAATTCATTAAAGTTTTCATCGCTTATACGACAATTGATATTGAATTTAAAGTAACTCTTATAATTACTTTTTTACACTTAAACAAACAAACAAAAAATTAAATAGCAATTTTGTTTTTTATTTTTGTAATAATCAATCATTTTATTTTAGTCATTGTGCTTGATGATTCTCAATGAATATCTCATTTCAATTAAAGAAAAAAATGCAGTTTAAATTTTTTTTAAATTTTTAAATAGATATTGAAAGTATTCAAATTTAAGAATCTTGCAAACCCAAATTTAAATATTTTCCGTGTTATAATTTAAAATTTCAAAATGTTTTTAAATCTTTAATAATGCCACTTTACTTTATTGGATAATTTTTACATAAACATTTTCATTAAATAATTTTTAACAAAAATAACAAAATGTTATTTTTATATATGTTAATATTATATATTGTAAAATCCATATATAAGTGATCTATTTAGGCCAATTGTTGAGTTTGGATCAGTTTTATGGGATCCTAGAACTGCTGATGCTAGTAAAATATTTGAACCGGCTAAGAGACAATTCTTGAACATGCCTTAAATATTAATTTCAGTCCCTATGATTATACTCCAGTTCTTAATTTTGTAATGTTCACTCTTTAGGTGATCGTCAATACTCATATTACATTTATTTTTTCCGTAAGCTTCTTTTTGGTTTTGTCGACTCTCCTTCCCTTCTAGCACTAATTAACTTGAAGGTCTACGTCAGAATTTAAACATTTGTATTTACCTATTGATGTTATTTAATTGTATATGCTATCACAAATTTTGATATTCAATCAGAAATCGAAGAAAGAAAAAATATTTATATTAATTAATATAATTTAACAGTGGCGGCTCGTGGGCTTTGAAAGTGGGAGGGCGATTAAAAACTATTTATTTTTGAAAAGCATAGAATACAATAATAATTATGTACCAATTTTAATAAATTTATTAAACCAAAATATAAAAAAATAAATATATAAATACGTTTTACAAAAACCGAAAATTACAAAATGATAAAACCCATATGTTTATGTACCTTTATGTATATGTTTTATACTCAAAATTTAAGTGTCTATCTTGTATTTCACTAAACAGGTCTTCCAAATTGCTTTATTTCAATTTTCTGTGAATATGATACTGAATTTTTATCTACTATATTATAATAATATAATATACACTAATAAAATATATGAAATAAATAACAAGGAAATTCAGAAATTATAGAAATGTGCACGCATCACGAACACGAACACAGTAAATACACATTATTCCGTATTGTTCTGTAGTCCACATATGCATGTCGGCGACGATTCGTATCGCTCCGGCGGCCGTATTATATTACCAAATTCCCCCTCGTATGTTTTTGTCTTTTGATCGTATAGTTTATAAGACGAGCGATTATTGTCAATGTCGCCCCAGCGCCGAGAGCTGTTCGTTAGGTACTCGATAACCGCGCAAATGAATAATAGATACCTATTTCAACCGTGCTATTACCTATTACATATATTTTTAAACTCTGATTACCTTATAATGTTTTCATAACAATGGAAAAAAATGTTTACTTGAAGTTTCAACAATAATATTTTTAAAATGAATTATAATGTAAATATAAATAATTGTTAATATTTAAATTAATATCTGACTTGTTAATAAGTAAATTGCTACAATTTTAGAGGGGGGCGAACGTTGTCCCATCGCCCCTACACACGAGCCGTCACTGTAATTTAATATTCAAAAATTGATTCCTGCACACTCACATATATATATAAATTAAATTTAAACCTTTATAAAATGAATATATCAGTTTACCATTGAGGTATCCTCGTTGGCGTGCGTAAAGATATTCGTTCCTCTCTATATATACCCTCTGATGTCCTAAATATCAAACAACTATTTATTGAATTTGAGCTGGGAAATTATAGATTTATCATTAATGATGTTTACCTCCCTCCTATTAGTCCCTTGGACAAATCTTTTGCTGAGTCCATCGGCTCTGTTATGCAGCAATATGTTAACCATACTATTTTATGTTGTGGTGATCTAAATTTACCTCTGCTCCATCAATCAGATTTTAAAATCTGTTGATGCTTCAATGAATGAAAAACATAGACCGATCGCTATCACTTTGTATGTAGCTAAATTAACTGCGCCACTTGTTCTAATGTATTTTCGTAGTATTCTAAGTATTCTAAAGCCTTCTGTCAATTATATTTTAGCTGGTGACGAATAGCATGGTTTCAGCCCTGGGCTATAAACTTATAATATGCCATTCTATAATTACATAATGGATTTATTTCAACACCATGCCCAGGTCAACGTCATTTCTTTAAGGTATTTGACCGAGTTGATCATTCAGTTCTCCTTAAATTCTTAGATTAATCTAAGATCTAATAATCCATTATTTTATGGTTTGGTTCTTATTTAAAGCTTAAAAAACAAAGACCATGCGCCTATTATCCATGTGTTAAACCTACCCAGCCTTGAAGATCTTATACGTGTGATTGGCAGCAGATTTCTCTTGGGCATTATTTCTGTTTCTATAGACTCTCCTTCTTTAGCAGCCGTCATTAATTTTAAAATTTCTGCCACTGGACTAGAAATATTGCTCCTTTTAGTGTTCCATATTCGTCCTCTAATTTCAATCCAAACTTACCCCTTATTCGTTTTATGTGTCACACAAACGAGGACCCATGGTTTGTTTTTTAATACTATTATTTCAACCACTTTTATATCTTTTCGTTTCTGTTTTCTTCTTTTATGTTATCATAAATGTAATTTTTCTAATGTTTAATTTTATAAGATATATTGATATTGTATAATGTACATGTTATTGTACTATTATGTAAATATAAGCTTTTTGCCAGGGAAATATTAAAAATAAATAAATAAGTTTAATATAGTGCAGTGTATATACAAAAAGCATTATACCTACGTTTTAATCAATAAATTATTAATTTATTATATTAAATATGCATTTTTTGTAATCCATGTCTAAACAGGATAATTTAGGTATTAAATACATAATATATATATTTTTATAAAATATTCATTATATTATTTTAAGAAAAAAAATTACTTCCGCAAATAACCTATGTGATAAAATACTATATTATTATTAAATTTTGGTTTTATTTTTCCTAATTGTCTTTTAAAATGAAATTTTTCTTTACTGTGGATAATTTATTATTGATCACTGTTAAACCACCCAGCCCACTCATAGCTACCATATTCCATTATTGAGCGTATCTTCGAAAATGTATATCAAATGAAGTATTTCATTATTTGTTGTATTTTACTGGCAAACCGATAAAATAATTTAAATAATATCATACAATACTATTATACCATTATTACTATTTTATTTTATTAAGCATAATAAAATTACCTACTTTATATCTTCCTATATTAATTGTGTAATAGTATATAACCGTTTAAATTAAAATAAATAAATAACATTATATATAACATTATCAGAGTATCATGGTTATTGTTATTATCTCTCTAAAGTAATAACATCTATAATATTTCATTGGGCATCATGTGTAATATATTTTACTTTAAAAATAATCTAAATACAGAGATCACTTCCCAAAAGTGTATTAAATTGCATACAAAATAAAATTATGTTTATGCCTATAATTTTTATTATTTTGAAGTTATGGGAGTTGTATTTTTAAAAATAATTCATATATATATAGTAAGTGGTAATTTTGTTTTAATTGCCTGTCTCAATTACTTAAAAATAAAATATACTGAACATTTACCAACACAGTATATTTAAAATTATAATATTTTCAAAATACTTGTTGATGATTACAAGAAAATATTTGAGAAAATAATTATTTTCTAAATATTTTTTGATAATAACAAGAATATATTAAAGAAAAATTATTTTGTAAATATTTTATAATGGTGACAAATGGTAACAAATGTTTTTAAAATACTTGTTGATGAGTGCAAGAATACAATATATCATATTATTTTAATTTTTTTTTTTTTTGTGCAAATTAAAAACATATTCTAATTACTTTATTGGGGGAGGTGATACATGGGCATATTGAGAAGATAAAGCCCCTCTAATGTTATTTTTAATGCCTAGAATTTTAGTTTAAAGGGGTCATTCCATAAGAAAGTATGCACAATATTATAAATTGCACCAGAAATGTTCGTATTAGCAAAACAAAATAATAAAAAGGTCATTTAGCCTGGCCTCACTCACCCAAAAAAATATTGATCACGGTAAGCCTATAGTGGAGGACGGGTAAATCCAAAATATTTTATTATTTGCTCGTAGTATAAAAAACTAATAATATATAGGACATATTTGTATAATATTGTCAAATTTCATTATAGTTAATACTAGAAAATAAATATAGGTAACATAAAATGTATTATGACGTAATGTCATATTAATATTAAAGGATGTACATCAACAATTTAATAAGTTAAAGTTAAGTTTGTGTTAACATATGAACATATCTAGTTAGTTGTATAAACTGTATACTTATCAGATTATGTAGCTAAAATATCTGTGAATAGGTTATTACCTAGTTAATATTTTGTATACAAAGTTAAGTTAAGTTAATATATTTTATTAAATATTTTATAATAATATGTTCCACTTTATATTTTAATATGGTGCATTTTGATTTTAAATTTTTTATAGGTACCTAATAATATATAATATACTATAATATGCTATATATATTATATTATATTATTATAGCTTAAGGTGTATTTACGAATGGGTATAGATACTAATCCTATTATACTATTAACTTAACCTATCTACTAAAAATATATATCATTTTACTTCAAAATAATATTTTGTTGGACTTTGAATATTCATAATAAATGGAAGTTATTATAGCAACTTATGATAAATATAAAATATAAATATAACTTTCAATACCATAATATCAATAAAAAATAGTACCTACCTAGTTATTTTATTTCTATTCTTCATACAAAATTTGTATTTAGTAAATTAAAATTGACAAATTACCATTATTATTTGAATACTAGATTTAACTATGTATTTCTCATAAATCATTTCTATCTCTTTACCTATTATTTTTGTCATATAATTTTAATATTGTCTTATAATCTTATAATATTGTATTATCTATTTCAAATAATTAGGTACTTAATTTGTATATACATAATTGAAAATTTACCAATAAAAAATAAAATATTAAATTAAAGTTATTCACTTTTGAATTAACTGAGTTAAGTTAATTCAAATCTGGTTTTAACTTTTAATTTATAACTATTTAAAAACGGTTCTTATAAACTTAAATTGATCTAATTTATTTTTTCATTAACTTTGCACATCTTTATTAATATATAAAAAAGTAAAAATTACTAAGTTTATATTAAATAATAATAAAGAACTAAATTTATGAAAAAAAAATAAAAATTAACCATGGTGTAGACTGTTGAAATATTGAAGTGATTATATCCCAATAAAAATTTTTCGATCTTAAACATTTTCTGTTACATTAATAGTTAGATACTTAACAATGAACATTAAATTAATGTAAAATAATTAATATTTAAAATTTAATGTAGCATAATATTTCATTGAATATTTAAATACTAAATACTTAAAAATTAATGATCAGTATAATCTTTAAACCCAATGTTCAACTGAACATTACCACTTTAATTAATATTAAAATATTTAGGAGACATAATATAAATTTCATGGTAGAGAAGATTAACTTAAATATATTTTAATATTTTTATGTTATCAACTATCAGTTTTAGAAATAATATAATTTAAAATTAATAAATAATAATAATTTAATAAATAATTAATTTTATTAATCTTCAGGGGTGTATGTCCCTTCCCCAGTCCTCATGGGCTCCCATGGATATAACCTTTAAGGAAAATGAGAGCGATAGTTAAAAAAAAGAAAAGTAAAGTCCACTTTACAGCTATCTATAATGTAAGTATCCTATAATAAATAAATATATTTCTGTGGAATATTAAACTATAATATCGGCACGGTGTAAGAGGGGACATTTTTGAATAGCCATTATAAATATAATGATAGTCAAATCGGACACGGACTGATGTTAAAGTGTGTTATACACTTCGTTATATAAAATACTAAAAGTCACTTTATTGGATATTTTCCAAAAATACCATATTCCTTCTTAGCCTCTCAATGGGCAAAAAAATCAAAAAGGGGTAGCCAAAACCATGAGCCACTAAATCCACTTTTTTCAAAGAGTTTGACCAATCAAAAAATCGATTTTGAATTACCCCAAAAAAATACTTAAAATAAAATAAATAAATATCATTTTAATACCACTTGCTCCCTCAATATGTTCAGAATCTAAAGAACAAAATTATACAGATACGGTATTCAAAATTTAAATATACATATACATATCAAGACAATTCAGCTCTGTATTTACAATAATTCGATGTCACTAAATTTATTTGTTGTAAGTGATATTTCGTGTACTTTTCAGAACTGCCAAATTGTGTGTTTTTACATGAATGTTTTTTATCGAGTTTTTAGATATTGGGCAAAGTGAGGAATATAATGGTTTTACAATGACGTTATTTTAATGTCTGAAACCAAAAATTATATTAAAAGGAGTGCTTTGATTGTTACATGCAGCACCATTTTCTTATATTGCATCTAGTTGGAATTAAAAAAAACTATTTTTCCATAAATACGTAAGAATAATAATCAAAAGGTTTAAAGAAAAAAGATAAAAGCACAATTTTGTTGAAATTGAATATGGATTTTTCATTGTTATTCCGTAAATAATAGTCATATAGTCTATAGTTTATATTCATAGTCAACAGTAAATTTTAATACAATATTAAAACTGAATCATTCTAGCTATATTTAAAACATTTCAAAAATTAATAAATTTTTTCAATATCCATTTAAATTTTTCGAGGATAATTAATATTTCAGTATGAAGGGTTTTCAAATTACCGACAGTTATACTAATATGACATACGCAAAAGCTTCGCTCAAAATCGTTTTATCGAAAGATGATTTATCATTGATTTCAAATTCAATAAATCCATCACTATTATTCCAACTACGTTGGAAGTACTTCCAAACTTACCGGATTTTTTCTTCGTATTTAAAAAAAATACTTGAAGCGGCCTATGAGTGATTTTTTTAATATACAATATCATATTTTTATCCAATATATTACAATTGATAATAATTTAATAAATCAATTTTGTGTTTCTAAACATTTCCTTATATAAATTATTGTGTAAAATATCAAAATACTTTAACTTGAGTTATAGTATGATCACAATCAATTGGCGGTTAAATGTCAAGATTAACACTTTTTTAAGGTCAGGTGCACTCGTAATCAGTTATGTTTAAGGAGATTGGAAGTGTTGATTTTCGGTTTTTATTTCAATCAGATACGTGGCACTGTAATTTAGTTGTTTTTGTTTCCGACGGGTGATAAGGATTCTGAAAATGTATCTGAATTCGTCGAGCAGTCTTATTAAAAACAAATTTTTTCCATAAAAATTATAAACGTCTAAATTTTCTATCTTGATTTTAGTAGGACATAAAGGAATAAAATCGAAAATATAAGAAAGTCGATGTAAAGTAGAATTTATTTCAAATTCAGATACATTTTTAATATTCTCGTTGCATTACTAGATCGATCGGTGCATTGTAAAATATCTAATTTTTCATGTTACGTATGTGATAGAAAAAGACAGAGAGCCACACCTGTTAATCTCTTTAAGCACTAATTTCATACAACATATTGTATTTATAGTAATAGTATTGTAGTATTATTAGTATTTATAAAATAATTATAGCATCTTTACATTAAAATGTATTATACCCGTTAATTAGTATCGCGTATATACATTTAAAATCGATCAGAAATTACAAACAAATTTTAAAAACAGTTTCAATAATATATCATCTTATTAACGTTACAATGTACTATAACAGTAGTATATAACAAAAAATTACGACAAATATTCCGGACGACATCAAATTATATTCAAAAAACGTTTTAAAAATCAATTATTTTTTATGCTAGTATTTTCTGCACATTCTCCTATTCCAAATTAAATGCATTAACTTTATTTTTTTGTTATGTGTATAATTACTAATTGTATTCGTTAGTTTTCATTGAAAAGGCCAAAGGTCTTTGACATTTTCATAGATATATTTAATGTTACGTTAATTAACAAGTACAATTTGTATATTGTGCTATATACAATTTATTTATTTTTTTATTGTTGATTTGGTGACGTGCAATTATCAACGATGCTATCCAGACAACATAAATAATATAATATCGATACTAATAAAAAATAAATTGTATGTTTTTACATTGGGTTAATATAAACGGAATAATTTCTGACGTAAATTTACCATAAAAATGAACTACCTTGCCTAATAAGCTCTAAACTAAGTCCAAGAATACATTTACAAAATTATATATTACACATATCATATAATATATTATATATTATCATATATTAGGAATTTTAAATTTAAATTATTACATTTAGATATATATATATTTGTTTCTGAACGGAAAATGGGATCTGGTAGATTTACAAAGTTTATTTTTTATTTTTCTGTGAGCAACTTCTCGACTAGAAGTTTCTGAATAATGTTCTTTTTTTGGTAGTTATTTACTTATTATAGTTCTAGTTCATATTTTAAAAATGCCATTTTTCTATTACATCACGAGTTTCATTAATTGTAAAGAAGAACTATCTTTTTTAATGTAAATATTTTATGAAAGCATCGGACATGACAAAATTACAAATGCAATTTTTATGGTTAGGTACTTATTATTTATTTGTTTATTATTAATTATATTTTTATAATAAGTATACATATTATACTCAGAATCTCTTAATTGAACTAAATTATTTATAATTTCTTTAAAATTTAATACAACCACTAAGAGAATCCTGTCCGATAAACCAAGTACATATTTATTTTAGATAAATTTTTTTAATTTTTCTTAAATATGTACTAAAAATATGGTCAATGTTGTAAAAAGTTCAATACACATTATGTTATATATAATCATATTTAGTTTTTGAAGTTTTCTTTCCTTTATTTACTATCTAAAGTAGACATATCTAAGCTTCTGCACCTTTTAAAATATAATTTACATCTTTATCGGGAATAAAACGCATTTTTATACTGTTGTTTTAAAGTATATTATATAGTATAATCTAGTATATACTTGTTTATTTTTATTTACTTTTAAAATAATTCGTATTCGTATGAATGTATTGTGTATATATATATATAGTATATTGCAATTAAGTACCTATACATAATTTAATAAAAAGTATAAAGTTTTTGTTTTGAGTTTTTCAATATTAAAATGTTTTTAATTGGTAATTTTAATTGAAGAAAAAGTATTTTCTCAATATTGAAGTCCTGCTGATAAGATATCAAAAAAAGTTTTTTGTTTTAACAGAGCAGAAAAAATATCATTATTTAGATGAATATTAGTTTTTCTAACTATAGTGATACAGAAATATGGCAGATAACAATCAAATAATACATTTATGAAATTACTTATAGAAACAGATACATATTTAATATTTCGAAAATTCGATATAGATATTTATTTTTCTCCCATCATCTAATATATCTTTATTAATTTTGTTGCCAAGGTAAACTAAATATTTTTTACTAATTCGTTACTGAAATTTATACTGCAGTTTTTACAATAAAATGTGTATGTCATATATAAATTTACTTTTAAATGTATATTAGATACTTTTATGGCCGTATTATATTATATTACACGATGATGAGTTAATGTAATTATTATTTTTTTGTTAATTTGTCTATAATAAAATCATTAGGTGTAATAGTTGTTAATTGTATAAAAAAAAAATATATATATATGTATTAATAAATTACTGTTTTCTATAATCAAATATAAAAGTATATATTATTTTTTAAATGTATTTTATTGTAATAAAATGGACTTGGTTCGAGCAATTCACACTTCTTTTACAAACAGAAACACGAAATATTTCAATATATTTCTGTATGCGAAAAACATCTATACGAATAACGATCATATTGTTGTTTCGATTATAATATACGATAAGCCTGTATAATCAATTTAACTGTCCGTACCGCCTACAGACTTTGTGTTGGATATTCTGTAAATAATATTTTGACAATATTATTTCGTATGTGTAAACGCATAAACGCACGTGTTTAAGACGGTCGAAAAATCTCGTTTAATAACGTCTAAAGATTTAATGGACGAAAAGTCTCATATATAATATCATATAGTTTTTAATCGCCTAAAAGCCTTTCAAACGAGTGAACATGACAAAAGTTCTCGAAACTATTACATATACGCGATACGCCGGTTAGGTATACATACTGTACGGCTCGTAAACGGTAAAAGCGCCAGGTCCTTTTTCATGTCCGGTAGAATTAAAGAAGGACAGAGTATATATATATGGTATATTGCATATTAAACGGTAAATCGGTATTGGAAACATCAAAAGAATAAAAGACTGACCGCGGGCAATATTTGAAGAAATGTAATTGCACCGTATATCTTTGAAACGATTGCACGAAAGAAAAAGCATCGCAATTAGGGACAAAACCTGACTATAACCGAGGATATATATATATGTGTGGGATGAAATACGCGAATAGTGCATAACGAAAAGAAAAACCATACAGACATTTATTACTCTACACTGTGACTCGATTGAATATAATGTTTCGTATTTCAAATAAATTATATTCTATTATGTTAAAAAAATAATAATAATAATAATAATAATAAATAAATGTTTCCTTTTTAACTAATAAAAGTGTTTCACCTCAGAGGTAAAAAAATTATGTATAAAAAAAAAAAAAACCATTTAATAACACATTTTTCCTCCGGTGTGAGTACACCATAAATTAAATGCGATTCTTCCTGTAATACCTATATTTTAAACGAAACCGACAATTTATTTAGAAATCACACTGATTTTTAAATAAATATACGAAAACTTTCTCGCCGATTATACGTGACCTCGATAAATACTCCCGAAGATATTTGTTTATTTTATGTAATATTTCACTATGTACATTATAAATATTTACGAGTTTACCGAAAAAAAAACTACCAAGTAGTATTTAGGTACACTGAAATTGTTATCATTTTATTTATTAATAAAATCGCTGGAATATTATATTGATCAAACAATAAAATAATATCAAGTATTGTGTTTTTGGCGACTAACATATCGATGATGTTTTTCTACGATGTGCTAGGATAGTATTTCACTATTAAACATTGCTTAAAACTACGTATATTATAATTTACTACAATGATCACATTATAGTTAATGTAATATTATATTAGAACACGAAACGGTATTTGCGTATTATTATATTTTAATCTGGTTGATTGTTAATTGTGAGCACAATAAATATTGTTCCGTACTTTCACGCATTATAACGTTTCAATTAAAAATATAGATTTTTATAAAATCTATGTACATTTTTGTGCTTTTATTTAGTATTTTATAATCTTAAAGTTCAATATTACTATTTTGGCAATTCTGTGATTTTTACCTAACAATTTATCAATCAACTTCTGAACTTAAACTATAATTGTTTATTATTTGCAGTTTAAAAATACACTTAGTTTTTATATATGATTTATATCGCTCTATTATATTACATTATTATTATTATTATTAAACAATCAGATTTTAGAACTAATTATATTTATTTAGAAATATTAACATATTTTGAATAGTTTTATTACACAAACCTAATATCTAAATATATTAATTAAATATAAATATTTATTTTAGTGCATATTAATTTTGTAGTCTAACAAATTATTATTAGATTTTCTTATATAGATATATAATATGTACCTTCCTATAAATATATTTTATATTAGGATGATACGTATTTTTGAACTATTAAATTTTTTATTCCGCACTCCCCCCTCCATCATCATACCATTTATTACCATAACAATTTAATAAAAATCATTTCTTACGGTAATGTACATAATGAGGGTGACAAAATAATTAATATGATTTAACTAATCTACAAATAAGAACCATCATTTTTTTATATATACACATTAGGTACATAATATAGTTTGGATTGATTTAAAAACACCACCATATAATTAGATAGTACACAATTTAAATTTCATGCAATAAGATTATATTTGGTGCATTTTTTTTTTCGGTAACATTAACGAATAATAGAATTCAAATATTTGATGAATTTTAAAAAACGTACCACCTCATAATATACATCATCAAAATACAATATTTTCGAATATTATTTATGATTATGATGTTGTTTATAATATTAAACTGTGCTTAAAAAAAATAAAAAGTATGTTCCCAATAGTTCTACTTTACTTGACATTAGTATACACCTAATTTTTATTTAGAAATATTTTATATATTAATCCATTTGAAAAATAAGCCATAATATGTATAGTTAATACTTAATTACGGGTCTCATATTTGAGATAAAGGAAAAAAAAAACACAAAAATACCATTTTCCTATATTTCACCCGACATGTATATATATATCACTCAATGCTATGCCTATCGTGTTTAGCACGCAAGGAAAAAACGCTTCTACGAACTAGGGTTTCCACAAAATACGATGGATTTATACTATTTTATACAGTACATAAGTTTAAAGCAATGTTATAAAAAATAATGTAAAAATAAAACATTAAAATTGTTTAGATGAAATTTATAATTTCGAATTTGCGTAAACATAAACTTCAATATAAAATAATAGTAAGTATAATCACTTTACTATTTTAAATTAGGTATCTACTTGAACGTGAAAAATGAAATAAAAATCTTTATAATATTATAACAAAGTTTGTATAAAAATATTTATATACATATTGCAATATGATGTGCAGTTTTGTTTTTGTAATTTAATTTTTATTATCGTTAAATTTTTATATGAAATATAAAACAAAATTAAACCAAAGTACTTCGAAACACATCTAATAATTCCATAAACATTTGTAAATAGCATAATTTTGACAAATAAACCTTTAATCGTTATAGGATATCGTTTTTTGAAAAATACATTTCAGGAAATTATAAACACTATTCCCGAAATCTACAAGTAATAATTGTATTTTACTATATTTGATGTTTATTTTAGTATTTTCTTTTTTTTATATAAAAATAAATTATTATTAAATTTAAATAATTAAATAATAATAAAATACGTACTTAAGAAATATTGTTTTATTCTCTCTTCGAATATTCATGTTTATTCGATAAGATATTACTTGTGTAATGAATAGTTCATAATTTGTTAGATTAGGATTTGGTAAGACCAAAACTGTTCAATTTGTATATCCAAACTTATCAAAATATAATCTTATCTGATGGCATCTAATCATCAATCTAATGATTCATTTTATTCCATATTTTTTTTATACCAAAAGTCTTAAAGTACTATACACTTCAATATAGTTTAACTATTACCAGAATAAATACAGTTCTTTAACTATATATTAAAATCAGCAAAATAATTGTGAAATGTATTATGATTTTAAACTTTAACATTTTGGATTCTATATATTTAAATAGACCAATTAAAAAAAAAAATGTCTTTATTTTATATAATATAATAATATTAATTCTGAAGTTTCTATGTGTAACTAGATTACTGTATGGACATTTCGTCGATGGCAGTCCATTAAAAATCATATTATGTTCAACTCATGACATTCAGTCAAGGGAGTGTTATCAAGGTGTGGAAATAATTTATTTATTTTTTTTTTTTTATTACAAAACGGGCCATGGCCCAAGGTACAGAAAAATATATACATAATAATAATAATAGGAAAATACTTATAAATTACATTAACATAAAGACAATGTTACAATTTTACAATTTATTAAGAAAAATAAAACGATAGGTCCTCATTAGCAATACTTATAATATTATTTATAATATATTTAT
>JAIPRL010007473.1:0-23381 GCA_025469235.1 Pemphigus obesinymphae
ATGGTATTAGAATTTTAGAATTTGAGAGGACGGTTTCTTTTGTGGCCGTTGAGAAGGCCGGGGCGGGTTGAGATTGCCTTGATGTGTGGAAAGGGGGACGAAGTGATCGACTGTTGGAGTTTGGTGGGGGTGGCATTTGAAAATTCGAGAATCGACGGGATGTTGGTGGATTTCCTAATGGAGTAGTTGCTAACATAGAATGGGAGGTCGGTGATTTGACGGAGTGTTTTATTTTGGACGGCTTCTATGCGGGACCAGTTGGTGTTCAAAATATTGGAAGCCCATGCGGGGGAGGCGTATGTTAGGATGGGGCGCATGAAGGCTTTGAAGATATAGAGTTTGGTTCTGACGGAGAGAGGGCTTGAGATGGGGGGAGAGGCAGGAGCCTTGGGAACCCCCGCGAAGATGTTCCTGTGAGAGGAGAAATTGTTGTCGACTTTGACGGAAAATTTTCTATTCTGGAGAAATGATTTGATGATGTTTACTAGTTGGGTGGGGATACCTATGGAAATAAACTTGAAGATGAGGCCGGGGTGCCAGACCTTGTCGAAGGCTTTTTGGACGTCGAGGAGGACAGCTGCGGTTTTCCTACTAAGATTTTTGGCCGAAATTATTTCGTCTAGGACGTTTATTAGTTGGAGAGTGGTACTGTGGTGGTGCCTAAAGCCGAACTGTTCGGGGCGGATGAGGGGAGTGGAATAAGTTTGAAGTCTGGTGAGGAGGAGGCGTTCATAGACCTTGCTGAGGGTGTTGATAAGGGAGATCGGGCGGTGGTTAGAGGGAGATTTTGAGTCTTTGCCCGGTTTAGGGATCATGACGACGGTGGCGATTTTCCAGGGAACTGGGAAGTATTCGAGCCGGGCACAACCGTTGAGGATGCGGCAGATATGAAGGATGAAGGGCTTGTTGAGGCGTTTGATGGCGGAATTTGAGATATGGTCGGGGCCGGGGGCGCTACGCTTTTGTAGATCACGAATGGTGTCTTGGACTTCACCGGGGGAGAAGAAGATATTTTTCGGATGGGTGGAGGAGGAGTTGTGGTTGTGGAGTGATTTCCGGATGACGGAGTCATAAGGAAGGGAATAGTTAGAAGCGGTGAATTGATCCTCCATGGTATCGGCGAATAGTTCGGCCTTACCAATAGGATCATAGATAAGGGAGTCATCTTTGGATTTTAGGCGGTTAACGGGAGGAGGTTTGCGGAGAAGGCCTCTATTGATTCTGTAGAAGGTGGAGCGGCCGTTGGGGTCCGAATTTAGGGAACCTAAGAGATTGAACCATTAATTTTCCCGGTGAGAGGAGGGAAGATTGCGGACAAGAAGAGTTTGGGCTTTAAGACGGGTCTTAAGGATGGGGTCGAGGGTTCTTTTCCATTTGGAATGGATGCGCCTTTTTCGAGAAATTTCGCGGAGGATATTTTGGGGGAGATCCTGTTCGGGGTTTTGGGGGATAAAGACGGAGGTGCAGTCAGAAATTGTGGAGGAGATGGTGTCGGTAAGTTTAGACATTTCTGAATCGATGAGTAGGGTAGAAGAGGTGTTTGAGGGAGAGAGGTGGGTGGAGTTTAGGATAGCTTCGAATTTTTCCCAATCGATAATGTGAGAGGGTTTTGGGGGGGGGGCGATGTGGGATGCATTGTGGAAGAGATCTAGCAAGATGGGGGAATGGTCAGAAGAGAGATCGACGGGGATGTTGTTTATTTGGAAGTTTAGGGGGCCGGTTTTGAGTAAGGCGATGTCGAGAATGTCGGGGCGATGGTTAGCGATGTTCGGGTAGTGGGTGGAAGAAGTAGGAGCAGCGACAGAAGTATCTAGTCTTTGGTCAAGGTAGTTTTGAAGAATGCGACCTGAGGGATTTATTAAGAGACTATTCCAAGAAGTGTTTTTGGAGTTTAGATCACCCGCTATGATTGTATCGATGTCTGAGGGGAGAAGAGCATCGAGGTCTGAAGTTTGTAGGGGGGTTTTGGGACTTTTGTAGATGGCTACGAGTCTCATTTCTGAGTTTCCTATACGAATGTGAATGGAAGTATTTGTAATCGAAGTAGTTGGGATTACGACGTGGTGGTGGATTAGTCGCCTGTTAACGAGAATAGCTGTCCCAGCTGAGGGAAATTGACCTATTACGCGTGGTTTATTGATGTAGTAGGAATGGAATTTAGGGAGCTTGAAAGCTCGACCGTTTGAAAGGTGGGTTTTGTTTAGCAGTAGAATATCTACTTTATGGTTTTGGACAAATTGTAATTAGTTCAAGGCGTTTCGAGAGACGCCTTGAGCGTTCCAAAAGAAAATTCTGGTGTTAGCCATTGATGTTGAGAAGGAGGGGGAGGATAGTGAGGATAGCGACGACCGCATCCTTTAGGTTTGTTTTGCCGGTGGATATGTTGGCAACGAGAGCAGTGAGTTGAATTTCATTATTGAATATAGATAAGATTATATAAGGAAAATTATTCTAAATACTTTGGGAATACCATTATCATAAAGTATTCGAATACATATTCTCAATTCTGAATACTTTTTTGAACTATTTAAAATAATTTTTAAATAATTTTACTCAAATCTGATTAAATTATTTAACTTTTATCTTTTACCATATAAAATACTATCAAATTTTAGTAATTTAATAATACATACTCCTATATTTAAGTTTTAAGTACTTTTCCCAACAACATATCGTTGGCTTAGAAATTGTCCCTATAAATATATATTGTTAGCCTTATAAATGGTACTTTTTCAGACCAATTTTTTTAAATTTTGTATAGGCTTAATTATAAAATTAGAATTAATTGATTCATGTCATGTTCGAAAAAGTTAGAAATTCTCGGACTCATAGAGTTTGCAAATCATTATCAATATTGGAATTTTAGATCTCATCTCCTGAACAATTTTAAAATACTCTGAGATAAAAAATTTAATTCTAAGACACGATATCCTATGTGTTATAATTTTGACTGAATGATAGAAGAGGTGATATTTTTATTAATTGAAATCGATTTCCGTTTGTGTACCTAACCAATTGTGTAATTTTTTTTCATACCAAATATTATTATTAATTACATGATGTATATAAAAATGATGTAAAAAATAAATGTAAATATATAATTGTAATAAACAAGTCGAATGAATTATTTATGTTGTGATTGCCCGTTAAATTTTTAACTTATTTAATCGTTTACTGGTTTTGTTTTATTGCATTCGTATGTCAATCCAAGTATACAATGTGGGATATTTAAAAATAAAATCGAACGAGTGATGGGCTAAAAAGTAAACATAATAAGTTCTCCGCAATATCACTGATACAGTTTAACGAGTTCAGCTAGCAGAGATATTTAAATGAGATTATACACCATAACGGAGGCTAAACTATATACTTTTTCGTACTGCACATTTCGGGATTTTATCATCCTCCCCTTTCAGTGGCTTATTAATTGTATGGAGGTTATGTTTTAGTCAGCTCATCAGAAAATAAAAATAAAAAGTTTTTATTTATGTTATATAAACTTACATTCATAATAAATAGATGGTTTTAGTTATGTGTTTAAAATTATTTTGAGTTATTACATATTAACACATAAATAGGCTATTTATACAATTAAAAAAAATGGGAATTGTATTGAGATACAAATGTAAATTTAAATATAAGATTATAAGCGAGCGAAGCGATCGATTTTTTTTCTGATGATAAAAGTCAATGTTTGTCATTATTTCATCTATGAAATATAGGATAGCCTACAATAGCTGTTGACGTGTTGCTTGACACTTGTTGATATTTTAGATTTTTCTGATGGTACATTTTGAAATTTTTCAAATATATTTAAATAAAATAATGTAATTAAAATATAATGTAAATAAAATAATTTTATATAAAAATGTAAGATTAAACGCAAATACCATAATATAGAGAATATACACACTTTTTAATTTCGTACTACACACTTAACATTTCGTATTACACAAAGTACTACACACAATTTTATTCCCTACACCATAACTATATGATAATAAATTGGCAATTTAAAAAAATTCAAAATTTGAATTACATAAAAATATCTAAAGAAAAATTTAAAAAATTAAGAACCCCTAAAATAATAATGTGGTAATATAGTTGTTACCTAATACAAATCAGTATGTTTAGCTATATAAATTATCTATTTTTTTTATATATATACCTATATAAAGGTATACATGTCGATTATACTGCAGTAACGATAACGATTACAATGAAGGATAAATTACAAAATGACACAGTTACGTGTAGGTACATCGTTTGAAAATATTTTTAGTATAATTTTGTTTGAAATATAACTACTTATAAAATACATTTACCTCCCGCCAATAACAGATTTCTAATAATATTACTTTCAGAAATGAAAATATACCACGATATTATTTTTATATGCTTTTAAACATGTGAAAAAAAAGAATACTTAATATTAGGTACATTAATTTAAATTATAATATTTCATAAACAAGTTGATCATTGTAATTATATACTTATATTATACAAAAAATTAAAATTGGTGACTTTGTTAGTTTTTATTTGTCTTTATGGAGTTCTGTCGTGTCGGCAGTATTTAATGATAAAATAGGAACATTAAATGATTCATAACTAGATGCCTAGCAGTTAATTTTAGATATTATCTGGTATATGCAATGATAAAGTACATGAAATTGCATGATAAGAGTAAACTGAAGTTGAGTTAGCAATTTGAGTTATATTTGTGGCATAAACCATAGTATATTTAAGGAACTATGTGAACTTATTTAATATCATGAATAATTAAACAAGTCATAAAAATGACGCTACACGAGCACATTATAATATCTTTATGTGACTCTTAGTATGATAAATAAATATAACCAACCATACGTCAATACTGTACCAATGTTACATATTAATCCAATTTATTATTATAAATAACTATTTAAAATAACGGTTTATAGCACAAGACTAGTAGACAAGTAGAGTCTATCTAAAATAACTATTTAAAATTGAATCTATAGATTTATAAGATTTTTAAACTTTTCTTTTTATGCATTTTCTTTATTAATGAACGTACATTTGTCGTTTTACCTTAAAATATAATCGAATAGTATAAATAAAGTTAGATTTTGAAAAAATTAGATTTCAACCCTATTTCATCCGGAACCAGCGAATTGAAACTAAAATGTATGGAAAAGTGGTTTACAGCCAAGATATTATAAGTTATTCTATATACTGTATGAATTATTATAAATACTCAAAAATGAATTTGTAGAGGTATTAATTAAGTATAATACATTTATTAAATATAGGTACACAAATACATTATTATTAATATTACACAGAGATAAAATTTAATACAAAAAAAAAATTGTATAATATATAAATATAGCCAACAAATATCACGAGTTAACAATAATAATATATTTGGATACAAATTAATGAAAGGCGATTACTGATTACCTACTATTATTTGTTGAAAAAAATATTTATCGCAAATTATGCAGATAGCAGACAATTTTTAATATTCTGATAACAAATCAAAATGTTTATTTTGTTATGAAATATGAATTAAAATGTAATATTAGTAATTATAGAAACTAGTTCAGTCTATATAATATTTCAACATAAACCTGTATACCTGAACCTTAACCTATAATTGATGAAAAAAAATGATAATACAAATAAAAAATAAGACAATGGAATAGTGTTATATTAATAAATTGGATTGTAAAATTATATCCTTACCTATCTAATATTTTGAGCTTAAAATAAATATTTTGAATCGTGAAAACTCAAAGTGAAACAGATAAATGAGTAGATAATAGTACATAAATAATTATGTTTCTAAATAATATCATTTGTGCAAATTTCTATATATAGTGAATAATAAATTATATTTCAATTTATATTAAAAATGGTGTCATGATTCGTAAGTCTAAATAAAATATAATAACAAACATTTATTTTAAATTCTTGTTTCTTCATATTTTATTGAATGCGTTTTTCGTTAAATATATTTGATATTTTTGTTTCTCTTCCAGTAAAATTACGTGGAACGCATTTGTATCAGTTTTATAAATAATCGTTAGCCGTGTTTGATTTATTGTTCCTTAAAATAAAATAGAAATATGTATTATAATATATTGGCACAATGGCAAATGGATACATATTTCGATTAAAATTGTTGAATTGTGCGCGTTATCCATTAATTAAAAAAAAAATTTTATAATTTTACTATATACCTATAAGTAATTTTCACTTGGTTATATTAACATGCGATACAAATATTGAAAACTTCATAAAACAAAGTTATAATAAATTACAATGAAAACCTCGAAAATAAAAAGAAACCAAAGCGATCTTAAATCAATTCGAGAAAGTAACATACCTACTTAAGGTTCTCGTAATGTTACGAATCGAATCCATCTTAATCTGAAATATGAATGTGTAAAAATATTTGAAATATAACATTTTTTAAATGCCTTACAGTATATTATGTTGTTAAGTGTTCATAAACATTATTTTATTTATTTAATTATATAAATCAATAAAATCTTGATTATTTAAAATTTAATTTATTGAAAATGTAGTATTGTAAATTGTTACTAATGTAACATCTACATCGTCGAAAATTCACATTATACTCTTATTTGTAATACATTTATTTTTCAAGAATCGTAACTCCATATAATATATTGTATAAACATATTGTCAAATCGAATTGTTAGATTCGATTCTAATAATTAGAGGTGTGTCGAATTTAAAATATAGGTGTCGAACTAAGTTTAAACTGAACTATTAAGAAGACGTGCACACTCGTTGTTTTAAGTGTTCTATATATCAAACATTTTCAAAATAACTTAAGAAATATAAAAATCTTAATTTTTTTTAAGTAATTTAAAATTTATCTCGTATTAATTCCACTTTTTATTGATTTATAATCGCGGTATAATATTATCATATTGTGATTAAAAATTTTAACTTATTATGTTAAAATCTTATTCATACATAACTGTTAAAATAGATTTTCAAATACTAAACTACTAAACTATCAAAAGAATACACCTATTATCAAATAAATAAAAGATGATATTTTTGAATGAATCTCAATTTAGTATTTAGGTTTTTAAACATAGGTTTAAACGCATTATATCCCTGTTGTGTCTATACATTCATCCGTAGTTACTAGAACATAGAGTTACGAATATCAATTTGATAGACTTGGGTAATACTTTTTAAGTATTCTGAATATTTTTTAAAAATGTATTTAATATATAGTATTTTGAATACTATTTAAAAGTATTTTATTCTTTGATAAAAAAAAAAAAAATACTTTTAAGGTTGCAATTATTTATTTCAAAGACATTTTTTAATATTTTTCCACTTCAATGTAAATTATCCGATCAGACTCTAAAGTCTGATTTACCACTGAATATCATCGGTGTTATGTCATCTTAAGATAAATATTGAACTCGAACTCGAACTTTACAATTAAGTTTAGTGTCAACTCCGAACTTAAAAATAACTACTATGAAATTAAATGTTTAGATTTAAAAATGCTCAATTTTTCATGAATTCCAATATATAAAATTTAAATTTGTGTTCTATTTTGTTTTCCTCCGCCGACTCTCAAAACCACTCAATCTCAATTTTTTCCATTTATTTTTCTATAAAATTGAATTAGAATTTTTAAATTTACCGAAACCTTTACTTAAGTTTGAACTATTTCTAGAGTTTAAACTTCATAATCTGATTCTTTGCGTTTACTCACGTATGCATCAAAAATTCTTACAAAAATTATTAATAGACGCATGGAGATCAAAATAGAATTCTTTTTAAAAAATGATCAGTATGGGTTCAGAAAGCAAAAAGGTACAAGTGAAGACATTTTTGGACTTCGAGTGCTCATAGGAAAACCAATTGAAAGGAACAAAGTCACATACATGGCGTTCCTAGATTTAGAAAAGGCATTTGATAATGTTAACTGGAATATATTGTTTCATACACTGTAAGAAGTAGGAGTTGAATGACAAGACCTGAAAATACTGCATTCCTTGTACAAACAACAGACAGCTGAAATTAGAAAAGGAAAGGCAACGGCTAATGCAAAGATAAAAAAAAAGGAGTGAGACAAGGATGCACTCTATCACCACCCTTATTCAACTGTTACGTAGAAAAAATAATTAATACAGTGAAGACGAAATTAGTAAGACAGCAAATTGGTATCAGAATTGGGGGCGAAACTATTACTATGATACGTTTTGCTGACGATACCTATAGTAATAATAACCGAGAGTAAAGAAGATTTACAGAGAGCTATGAATAAAATGGCAGAGACGTTTAAAACCTTTAAAATGAAAATCAATGAAAAAAAGACAAAGATACTGATGTGTGCACGGAAATCCCAAAATACAATTGCCGATATATATCTAGATAACCATAAATTTCACCAATTAACCGAATTCCCATACTTAGGTAGTATGATTACATCAGATGGGAAGGACACCAGAGAAATCAAAAGACGCATAGGAATGGCAAAATCAGCTTTTACTAAAAAATCCAAATTATCCACGTCCAAAAAATTAAACCTTAGCATTAAGAAAAGACTCATTAAAACATGTGTTTGGAGTATAGCCCTATATAGCTGTGAAACATGGATTATAAATGAAATTGAAAGAAACACATTAGAATCATTTGAGATGTGGTGCTGGAGACGCATGGAAAGAATAAGCTGATAGAACGGAAAAGTAACCAAGATATACTGGAAATAGTCGGCGAGGAATGCTTATTGATAGACTCGATTAGGAAGAGAAGATGGAAAATGGTGGGACATACATTAAGACATCCAGATGAACTACACAGCACAATACTAGAGGGCATGATAGAAGGAAAAAGACCACCTGGGTGACCTCGCAATACATTTATTGGACAAATAAAGAAAGATGCAGGAGTAGGAAGATATAGGGCATTGAAAAAAATATCGAGTGACCGTGAAGAATGGAGAAAAAGAGTTGCAAACCAACCTACAGGTTGAAAAAAAAATCAGATTCTGTATACTTTGGGTTTTACTTTCGAACTCGAATAGAATTCTTGAAGATCAGTTATATTATACAATGTTCGAATTATTGTTCAACTCCATACTTACTTCTAATAATAATAATCAAAATAAATTTATTAAAAAATGTCAATGTTTATACTTATTTTTATAAAACTGACGATAATTATGTAGGTATTTTGTGTTGGCTATATGTCTCGTACTAATGCTCTACGCACTATATGTGATAACAACTGATAGGATTTTTATTATAACAATTTCATTATCTCTTTTCTTTTAATAAAACTAAAAAGTGTGGTTATTTCAAATTTTTTATTAATAGTTTCATTCATTAAATGTTTGTAATAATATTTCCGATTGTAAACACTGTGCTTGACGTGCCAAAATCTTTCAAAGAAAACCGCCAACTCAACCTTCTGAAAATGATTCATCGTTATTTGGCAAATGATTCAATTGAAACATATAGACATGTGATGGATTTTTTTATTATTTCGTCACATATGCAGTGACAGTGAACGTAAATTAAATAATATTTTATATGTGTTTTTAAATTAAATTACAAATGAAGGAAAACTAAATAAATATTCGTTTTTTTTCTAAATTAAATTGAGTATTATAAAGTTTGAATTGTGGTGATTCTATGTGTGTAAAAATGTTTATACATATTTGTATAGATTTATTAAACACGCGACCTAACTTAATTTTAAATTTGTGTTAGAAATAACTAAAATATATCAATTGTATTGTCATAATAAATAGTACTTTAATACAATGTATAGTAGACCGTGAGGATAAAGTTCGAGTGATCGAAATATCATGTGATTATATACAATAATTTTTATTGAAAAGTATGAAGTATAGACATTTTGATGTACTTAAATAATTATCCCCGTGATTCTCTATAGTTCTCTATAAATGTTACAAATCGTCTTTCAAATAATCTTTTCTTTAAATATTGTGATATTGTGTACCTCAATAGATAAAAAATTTCTATTCTATACGTGTTGTCTATCTTTTTTTATTAAGTAATACTAGGTATATACATAGTATATTATTATAGCTATACATTTATCATTGATAAGTGATAAGTGATAAAAGATTTTATTTTACAACACAGAAACACATTTATAAGAATAATTAATCACTATTCATATTCAAATATTAAAATATTCTGTGTATAAAGTAGCAAAAAATGCAGTGAGTGAAGCAAATGAACTGGGAAAATAAGTGTACAAGCTGAATAAGGGAAGAGAAAAATAATCCAGGGATTTTAAAAATGTTTGGTGTAAAAAACATGCAGATGATATAGGAGAGTATTAATACAGGGCAAGGAAGTGATAAATAGATGAAAATAATGTTTTAAAGGATTATCTATTAAATGAGGATTGGCCTATAAAGACAATAGATCGAGTTGAGTGGAATTTATGTAGGGCGGACTAAATAGATGAAGAAGAAGCGTGGAGTGTGGTCAGAAAAATGAAAAATTAAGGAATGTACTATGCCAGTAGAAGTAAAGAAAGCATTAGGAAGTTTTATAGGTATAGGATAGCTGACAAAGTTCTGTAATAAAATACGGGTTTAAGGAAAAATTCCAGAAACAAAGAGGTAGAGTTGTGTAATATCATTATTGATCATATTATATTATAGGTAGGTACCTATTATAAATTGCTCATTGGCCCGTATTTGCGGTGGCGTGGCAATTTTCACTGTTATGTATAGCGCTTTATAAGTTATTTAGTATAATAGTGTTTAAGTACCGTTAAAATCGCTAATAATAATCGGTAGTTACCTTTAACGTGAATACCACGGATACATAATATTGTTTTATTGGTTTGATAACTCGGACCACAACGTTGTAAGTAAGTATCAAATAAATATTATCATTCTTAATATTATACCTACTTTGATAGTATAGTGTATATTTTATCTTTTTACGAAATTTAAAACAATTAATAATGTCTGCAACTATGTATTATAGTTGGCGACCGTTTCTTGAAACAAACATAATCTGCGACGCAATGTGGGATGTACTGTTAATCGTGTCGTTTCCTATATGCAAATCTTCAAAACACTCTTACCGACTATATTCATTAAAATGTATTTATAGTCTACCGAGCGCGAAACTGCAGTTGGTTATGTCTCTAGTACACTCAAGAATAATCACGGCTAATTTGTTTAAAGCGACATACATATAAGATAATATAGTATTAAAAAAATACATTTAGACGATTTTTTTTTTTTTTGTTATTAAAATATCTCAACTAGGACTCAGAAGTTGAGTGGTTTATTTTTTACTCATTACATATTTTATTGTCGAGTAACTTTTAAATTATTTTCCTATATTTTTTAATAAAATATCAAAAGTTTTCGGAGCGCGGTTTCGCACAATTAGTGATTTTTGAGCTTTAAGGACACATCATCTAATTACTCTATGAGTTTTTAGTACGTATTTTCAAGTATAATGTAGTGCTGCTATTGGTGCATAAATAAAAAAAAAATTGTATTTTTAACACTGAAAAAGAATAAATATTATAGATATAATAGCTATTATAATTTTCAATATAGGTATAGTTGGTATATTTATTAGTTAGGTTAATATATAGTTTGTAGGTATCAGATATGGCTTTTACTTCAGTAGCAAATAAAAATAATAGGTATATACATGCATATAAATTTGTTCTTTAAATGCATATATTTAAATTTTTAATGTATAAGTAGTGCATGTATACCTATCTAGGACATTAAGTTCTTAGAATTTGTTACGACAAGTCAAAAAACTTTATAAATTACATATATCTAATACGAAAAATAATACATATATATTATAATAAAATATAAGTAATATATTTAATTTATTTTTAAAGTTCTTAAATATCCAGCTTTCTCAAACTTTGAGTATGCCCTCCTACGAAGGCGTTACAAAATTTCAGAAGAAGGCCTAATATAATAGTATAAAAAGTTACTAGAACCTTTAAAAGTTCGAAAACCCCTGTTATACATGAATAAATTATTTTGCAACGAGAATAAGTCGTAAACTTTGTCCGTTTATCTGGTGAAATTGTATATTTTATAACAAAAATATAACAACAATCTAGCTGATATTATTATTATTATTATTATTATATAGTCGATTTTATATTATCGTGTAGGTATGGTCTGATTTGAAAATATTTAATTTAAACTTAAAATATTCATAAATATTAAAAAATACGTGTATAATATATTTTTTAGAATCGAACTTTAATAAAATATTTATAAATTGTACACCTTACACTACAGTCACGAAATTACCTAATTTGAAAAATTGACATACAAATGTACATTTCGTAAAAGATCAGTGCTAGTTTTAGAACTATACCAATATACCTACCATCAAATAAATTACACCAAACATGAAGTTTTGTCTACTACGTAGGTACTATTGTTGTATATAAAACAGAGCTAACTCAATAATATTACATCAAGTGATTAAGATGTTTAGAGCAGTTTAGTCTTTAGAGTAATTGAAAAAAAATTATGGAAGTAACGTAAAAAGTATTGCATAGTCAGTAAATAATAGTATCCGATACAGGGAAGTATGTTTAAAAACTAAATGAATACAATAAACGTTAAATATGGGAGGGGATAAGTGTCCACCTTGGGGCTTACTAAACGTACCTATTAATAAAGTTTTTATATCACGTACCAAATAAATCTATAAGTATATTGAATTCTATAATCAAAGTATTACCGAAACTTTATGACCACTTAAGAGGCGGTTAAGGGTATTCGACTCTTCCCCCACCCCCCGAAGTTTAAACAAAATAAAATGTAAAATGATACCTATTATAATATTACAATTATTTAATAAATTATAAAATCACTCACATGTAATTATATATATATATAAATGATTATATAAAATAATTCAAAATTGTACTCACATTTTCGGCAGAGAGACCTGCCACTGATTATATGTTTTGCAATATATCATATATATAATAATTATTTGACATTATTATTCAATAAACTTACATTTTTTTAATTGTAAATTACGAGTACAATAAGCATTTAATTCAATAAATATAAAAATATATAAGTAGGTATGTGCCTATAATATGTATAATATTAAGAAAATGTCACTGAAAACTCTAAAGCCATAAAATGTGTCTTGAACTGTATATAGTATACACATATTATAATATATTCTAATTTTATATTTTCATACATATTATAAGTTATAACTAGATATGATCTTTGGCAACTATTTTCATGTTCATATAATATTTTAAGTACCTACCTATATATTATATTTTGGTATACATTTTAAATATATGAATGAACACGATATTAATAGTTGTATTATGTTATTTAATTTTTAAATTGATCATTCCTAACATAAAAGATCTCCCGAACTATTAATTTTTTACGAAACAATGATTTTTATTTCCTACATATATATTAATAATATATATATTCATTATATAATATCAATAAATGATAAATTGAAAATATCTTGAAAATAATTATTATATAATAAATAATATTATAAATAATAATTATAAAATACTTATTGAAAATAAATTACAAGATAATCTTCCACCCACTATTACCACCTACAATATCTGTAAAACCATCTGTTGCATACACAAAAATAAATATATGTGTATCCAGTCATAAAAAACTAAATCTAATTTATTTATTGTTGTAAGCTATAAACTGTATTTATGTATTTAAATGGCAAATGTAATTTTACAATACATTGTTGTTAATAATTTTAAATATCTCAATGATAAATAATAAATATATTTTAAAATTATATATAATTAGGAAAATTAAGAAAGCTTAAATATATTTAAATACATATTATATTACAGTGTCGTGGTCCTTAGAGTACAAGATAACTATAAATCTGAAAAAAGATATTAAACTTTAAAAATAAATAAGTTCAATAATTCATAGTATATAATATACTTACTAACCATTATTAAATAATATTAAAAAATAATATATTGAAGAATAATTTTTTTAAGTTATCAGATTCAAGTACCTAATGTTAAATAAATAATTTATCAACAAATTTAATATTGACTATATACTTGTAGGAAATAAAATGTAATCAATTAAAAAAATATGTTTAATCTTTAGTATAACAAATGAACTTTTTAAATAAATTATATTGCATTTTTCAAAATATTATATACTGTCTATTACTTAAAATGTATAGTTTTAAAAATATAATTGGGTCAATTATTATAGTAGTACCTAATAATATTAATTAATAAATAATTTGTGCCAAGTTGAGAACAAAAAAAAAAAAATCACTTAAAAATAATATATACTGCTGATGGCGTTTATACTTTATAGTGACCTCAATACAAAACGTGAGTAATGATCATAAAAATAGAGTGATGAGAAAATGACATAAACCTACTAAAAGTAATTAACACGCTGGAAGTAAAATTGTTTCACGACATAAATATTATAATCGTCTTGCAAAAACGATGATTTAGAAAAAAAATGTATGATGAAATTTGATGGATTTTAATAATAGGTATACATTATTAAAAAGTTGGTATTTTTAAAAAATTAATTTACGATTTATAATTACTGTTAAATGACTTAATTAAAAGCTAACATTTGATGAAACGTCGTATGAAATCATTACAGGGACTTATAAAATATAAATCCCGGTCCTAAATAAATTTTATTACCTATAATTAGCGTCGATAAAACCATGATCTGTTGATGATAATATTCAAGATATTGTGAAAGAGAACAGGAATCGAGTAAAAAATATTTTTGACTTGGTGAGTCAAGTTTAAATCACTTTCCAAGTCTGTAAAATTCAATAACTGAGTTCTGTAAAATTAAAATAATTTTTAAAAAATGTTTATAGTTAAGTCTATAAATATTTGAATTATTGATTATAATTTAAATAGTTTTCGTTTTATTATTAAATATTTGACGTAATTTATGTTTAATTAAATGTTTAATATTTAATTTGAAACAATAGACATTTATATAATTTAATTTAAATTATTTTAGTTTATTATTTTCCTAAATGTATCAATTCAATCTTGGAATGTATAAATAATTTTTATGTAAATTTTTTCATAAAGTTATTTGTATACTTTGTATATTTTCATAACTTTGAATATTGATCTCCCTCCGTTATTGGTTGAAACTATACCAAATTTTAGTTTTCACATGGCGACCTATGATTTAAAATAAATAAAATATCAAATTTTTATAAGAATTTACACATTTTTATTTTTTTAACCCGATAAATATTTCTCGAGTAAAAATCGTTTAAATTTAAGACTCATCAAAATGGATAAGTATTAAGTACTGTATTTTTATATGTTTTCAACATCTATTACGTGCTATAACAATAGGCGTGTTTTCGCGATTAACCCGGTTATGTTATTTTGTCTTATCTATAACCAAACATAATAACCATTTCATT
The DNA here is from genome assembly GCA_025469235.1 of Pemphigus obesinymphae. Lineage (NCBI taxonomy): Eukaryota > Metazoa > Arthropoda > Insecta > Hemiptera > Aphididae > Pemphigus > Pemphigus obesinymphae. Next base: position 15,489 of record JAIPRL010007473.1, read on the forward strand.
TGATTGGTTATAAATTATTTTAACCAAAACTGACTGTTTATAGCATTCAGTAATCAAATTATATTTGGTTAATCGCGAAAACACGCCCAATATTTCTCCACTCTGCCACGTCTTAAATTTGAATGCTTATTTTTTTTAATACAGTTCATACACTTGTGACTATTTACAATTACCTATTATATTATATAGCCGAAGTCACAATACACTATGTTGTTGAAATACGTATACGCAAAATTAAAGTGTATAATATTGTAACTTCGTGTATATAATATAATAATTTCAGTTATGGTTAATTATTATTAGAGTTCTGATGTTAATGATTTTTTTTTTTAGAACATCTCAAACAATGGTGTTGTAGATATTTAAAAATGTAGAAAAAGTTACAAATATGACTAAAATTTGTCAATAATGCCCTAAAATAATTAAATATTAAAAAAATATAAAACGAAAATACCATCACATGATATAAAAAGTAAGGTATTAAATAACGGATATAACAAAATAAAGAATAATATAAATTTACGGATAGGTATAGCATATAAAACCACTAAACCAATGAAAACTAACTTAAATGTGTCGAAGGAATTTTTTAAATCTGTTGTTGAGAAAACTACATGGCTGTCCATCATTAAGAATTATACGTTGGTCAATGACAATTGATGGGGGAAAGATCAAATCTCATGAACCCTTTGAGCACGTTCTTACCTACTATGTATAATATTCTATAGGAGACGATTATGATATTTTAACGAACAACACTTTATATTCAAATATATTATTATATATATATAGCATATATAATGTAAAGCGTTGCCAATAATTGAATAAACATCACCCTGTATAGTTATTTAATATAATGAAGATGAAAAAATTAAAGTTCATGGTCATGATTTAAATATAAAATTAATCATGACCTTAAAATTGGCGAATTAATATCAAAGACTAGACCTAATAACAATTGGTATTTAAATTTTAAACATTTAATAATTACAATTTGAATTTAAACATAATATTAATTGATGTTCAAGTATATACCTATAAAGTATTTAGAAAGAAAAAGGAAATTATAAACTATGGGAAAGTAGTAATCCAATCATTGAACTTATATGATGTCTACCTATTATTTATAATATTATTTAATGCTTAGATTTAAGAAGTGGAGAAGGATGTTTTAAAAGTATAGATAAGAAATATATACCGTCTCCTACATCATAATATCATTCATATCGGATTTACCTTTAAAGGAACAGTATAAATACGCTGTTGGTCTACAGGACGCTTCAGCGTGACCACTTCGACGATGAAAATGTAGATAAGTATTGATCATCAAGATTGGTATTTTAGGACCACAATTGATACATCAAAATATTCCGCTTATCCGGATCGTTTGTCAAAAATAGAGATTGACCATTTAAAAAAAAATATATTTTACTCAGTACCCAATTGCAGATCTAAAACGGCTAAAGTTATAAAACGCATAAATAAATATACATTTTATACTCACTGTGGTAATAATTTATATTGTTGAATTAAAATTTTATCTTATATAAAAAATAATATTAAGGTAACTTTTATGATAGGTAATAAAAATATATCATCATCCGTAAACGTTCTATCGATGTAGGTAATAGATATGTGACGACGACGACCGATGCAACGTCAGTTATCTGACGGCTATCGACCTGACAACATATTATTAGCTTATATTTTTTTTCGTGTATAAGATAAATAAAACTGAATATCCTAATAGGTACTTATATTTATCGATTTTATCGTATATGATCGAACACCTTTTCTCATATACCCACAACCCGGTGCAACATTGACAACATTTGTATTACATAGAAATACACAATTCGAATTGGTTAAAAACTAAGAATATGTGTATCCAGTTGTCTAAAAATATATTACACAACGTGATTTGTGTGATATTCTTTCATCATGATTTTACCAGATTAACAACATTATAGTATAGATACCTCTATACCATCAACGCTGCACTGAAAAGTTTACAATTTATTATATATTGTGTCCTTATAAATATATATGCTACTCACGTTTATACCTACGTTTACAAAAAATAAAAATAAAAACATTTATTACAAATATGAGTTATAAAACATTTTTGTTGTAAAATTTCCCATTCGGATATTAATAATAAATAAATTATATTATTATAAAATAATAATAGTGTATAATTTTCAGTATTTATATTCTCATTTAATCACTTGTATTCAAATGCGAATAATAAGTAGGTATTTTAAATGCCTTTTGATGTGGTCACGTCAAAACGTCTCATTACAGTACAGTTTTCACTTTTCAGTTTGCTCACTTCAATGAAAGTGTTGAAATAATATAATATACCTATCATAATGTTAATAAAAATAAAAACATTCAATTATTATAGCTTTTTGAGATAATATTTAAACATATTTGGAATAATTTTTCATGTTATATCAACCTTGTAATTTCAATTCTGAATAATTATAATAAATACCATAATACACCCATTGACTCATTATAATTGATATTAATCAATTTTCAAACTTTAAACACAAACAAAAATCCCGTTAGAAGTAAATTTTTTAATTTTGAAAACTACAAATTTCAATTGGTATATATATTACTAGAAGAATTAAATGTTTAAAGCATTTAAAGTTTAAAATTACAATTTTAATAATTTTATATTTAATCTGAAAATAGTATAAAAGATCAAAAATAATATTATTATACTAAAATAAATAATTAGTGGCTGTTTTAAAACTTAGGTACCTACCTATGTTATTATTATTATTTTCTTGAATCGCAGCAAATTATTATTAATTGATTTTTTTTTCAAAATTGCAAGTAATATATATTTATTTTATATATTATAAAAACTTTGTTTTTTGATTTATTTCTTTGTCTTATAAAAAGTATATTGAGAAAATTTAATATATTTTTAACATACCATTTGTATCAAATGTTCAATCTAATATAAAGATTGGGCAACAATACAACATGAAACTTGAAAATTATACTTTACTTTATAATTTAACTATTAGGTACTATTATTACTATTATTATTACTATATACATACATAACTCCATGAATTATACCACAACCAATAACATAACTGTTTGAATAGTATACTGAGTCACTATAGGCAACCTGTTAGACAGGCAGTCGGCTTTGTATATATTTTCGTTAATAAAAGTGGTTCTCTCTCTCAAAATGTTTATATTTACACTTCTCTTCTCTATGAAATATATCTATAAGTATTATTATATTATTTATTTATTTATTTGTTTCAATATGCATTTTTAAAGTACAAAATACTGAATAAATTACCTGGTATGAATGTTTTAAATTGAAAAGATTTTCGTAGATCTTTATTGAATACAGGAAATTAAACCGTTCAATATCGTATACAAATGTTACGGATTGTATCTCAATTTCCTAAATAGTTTCTCAATAGACAAAAAAGTAGGTACCAAAAATACTATAATAAAGGGCCGACTAACATTTATAATATATACAGTAATTATTAAGTTCACTACCTACATTATCATACAGCTATAGAACATCTATATATAAATGTTTTATAGCTATTACATATTATATATATTATATATAAAGTTAAGTTGATATATGTATTAAAAAATACTTATAATTAAAACCTCTTCGCTCTCCTTTTCACTCCATATCCAAGTTACACAACGCAGTTACAATAAAAATTAATGGTTTTACATCCTCGTATTTCTCAAACTCCAACATGCCCCAGTTTTCACCCTTCACATATTAGGAGAATCGAAGATGGTTCCTGATATTTACGATAAGCGTAGCTACCAAATTGTAGGACAGGTTTAGTAATTATAGCCAGCTTCCGCCAGAGATCAGACGCCAACAACGAGAAAAATATTGTTAGCTACCTCATTTGCTACTTGATAGTCGAACCGGGGAACCTTTCGTCCACTCGACCACAGTTGACTCGGTTGCAATACATCGTTTATTTTTCGTTAATTTTTTAATCATCATATTAATTTTAGGAAATATCACTCAAATATTTAAACAGGTCTTGTTTGAAATCCCGACAAATGATAATCATAATCCCAATAGATCAAAATCCTAACAGCTAGAAACTCTACAAATTAAAATGACCCAAATTAAATTGAATGACTTTTCTGTGTAAATCATTGGATCATTAACTAACAGTGTTGGGTAGTAACGTAATGGACGTTACTCGTTACTGTAACGTAGTTACTTTTTCAAGTAACATTATAATAACTTTGTTATTTGATTTTTGTAGTAACTTAAGAGTAATTACGTTAGTTATCTATAAGTAACTTTGTAAAATAACGCGTACATAACTATAAATAAAAATTACAATTCATTCTAATAAATTCCTCTAAAATTTTCGTTGGGCCCATCATATGTGCGAAAAGTAGATATTTTAACGATTGTATGATTTTATATAATAAGTAGGAGTAGGCATGATATTGAATTTTATAAATTCGACTAAAGATTATCAGAAAAAAATCATCAAAAAAAAAAGATATTTTTCACATTTTATTTTATTATTTTCATTTTTACATATTTAAAAATTTTGAAAGTAACGTCATTGTAACTAGTTACTTTTGAATTAAAAAATTAATGTAACGCTATTACTTTTCTAATTAGGTAACGCAAAATAAGTAATCTAGTTACCTTTTAATTTTGTAACTAGTAACGTAACTTAGTTACTTTTTAAAAGTAACTTACCCAACACTGTTAATTAGTAATAGTATTTCTGTGCTCAACATACTAATATATATATAATATATATATATACCTATATATATATATATTAGTGATGGGCACTATCGAATAGTCACTACCAAACTGTTCGATAGGTAGTTACTATCGAACTGTTCGATAGATAATTACAAACTATCGATTATTACAGCTATCGATCGTTAAGATCCGAACTATTCGATAGTTCAAACTATTCGGTTGGTCGTCCGAACTATTCGGTTGGTCTGAACTATTCGGTTGGTCCGAACTATTCGATAGTTCGAACTATTCGGTTGGTCGTCCGAACTATTCGGCTGGTCTGAACTATTCGATAGTCCGAACTATTCGATAGTTTAACTATTCGGTTGATCCAAACTATTCGGTTAGTTTTAAATATTCGATATGAATTATTATGTTTAATAATATACGCAATTAGATGATAGGACCAGTTTTAAAGTTATGGCGATTTAAAATTAGATGATTTTACGCTGTTTTACTTATATACCCGATCATACATAATAATTATTATATAGTGTACGCTAATGGAATATACGACGATTTAGAGCGAGCGTATTCCGGTTTGATACTGTTGATGTCGACTTTTTTTTTACATTTTTTTTCACATTTTTAATAAATCACGAATTAAACTATTATTTGTTAGTTATTTAAGTCGAAACAACTTTTATCTCTAGTTATTTGTAATGCGGTGTTTCACAGCGGATCGGGGGATATTTTTGATTTAAACTGCCCGAGTGACCCTGCTCGATTTATAGGTGTAATCGAAATAAGTACACTTAACTGTATTAAATTTAATCTATTGCCTATTATCAGTTATTACCTACTCGACGTGGTGATTCACAGAAAATCAGGGGATATATTTTAATATGTGACAATCGGGCCGGAATTGGAATCGGTCACAGCAAGCGTGGGCCGTCCTCCCAGGCCCAGCTATGTTTCTATAAAACGCCTTTTTTTAAAAAAAATGTCCGTAGTTTGAAACATAAACTGGGTGAGTATTGCTCAAAAAGTCCAAACAGTACTACCACCAAAAATACCTACATTTTAAGAAAATGTGATCCTCTATTATTTTGTTGTCTCCGTCTAACCCTCTGATAAAACACGAAATTTACATTCAGCAATTGTATCACAATATTGTAAAGAGATATAATTATTTTAAAAATTCATTATTTAAAACAAATATATTTTTCTTTAAAATTAAAACAAAGCAGTCATTCATTATTCAGAAACTCTAGCTATGTTCTAAGATTCGACAAATACAATAATCCCCCTACAATGGGACAGATGCGATTTTAAAAATAATCAAAACAGGCAAAGTGTCCCAAATTATTATGGCTTCACGCATTAGTGATTTATAATTAGAGATTTCAGTTCTGTACATGTTTTAAAAAGGAAATTATCGTACATATATATAGGTACTATCTATTCGGACTATTTGGTTGGTTTGGACTTTGGACTATTCGGTAGGTCGTACAAACTATTCGGTTGGTCCGAACTATTCGATAGTACGGACTATTCGATAGTGTACCGAACTATTCGGTATTATAATTGGTATTAAACTATTCGATAGTTTACCGAAATATTCGATAGTTTTTGTCGAAAAATCGGCATTCGGTCATATAAAACTATTCGAATAGACTATTCGATAGTCTATGATGACTATCGAATACTATTCGATAGTATAAACTATTCAATAGTGCCCATCATTAATATATATATATTATACATATGGTAGACTATAGTATGTATTATGTAGGTATATGATAAGAACCCTCCACCCCATTACTACATTCGTACTAACAATACACTAGAGCCACCCCTCATATGTTTATACTTCCAATGACTCTAAAACTATTGATGTTAGAAACACTGTTCTTATACAAATTATGTAAACATGACTAGTAATAAACCTATATTTAGAATATTTTAATTGTGGTAAAACTAAGAAAATAATCTAAAAAAGATCTAGAAATGTATACCTCTTTAGAAGAACTTGAAAACGTTATATTTAAATGTTATTAAACGAAAAACGTTATAACGAAAAAATCAATATCGTTGTTAAACAAAAACGTTATAACGAAAAATTAATAATGTTTTCAAGCCCTGGTATTATTTGTTAGGTATGTTAGACGTCAATAAATAAATTATACCATGATATTTCCTACAAATTTCTCATCTGAATTTAAATGTCGCTTAAATTTTTTCATCATGGCAATACTTGATATAAAATCGCTCAGAAATGTGTAAAAATTAACAAAAATTATATGATATAATATGTCACATAATAAATATTACCTATTTGTAAGAAAATTTAACAAGAAATATCACGGAGCTGCAATTACGTTATGAAAAACTATATAGAACTTAGATCTAATAAAAATTTAACTTTATGAAAATGTATTTATTTTATGAATATAAATTATTTTACAAAAGTAAAATATTATTGATACGAGGTATGTTCCAACCAGTAAGTTCCTTTATACATTTTTGCAGCATAGGCAAATCATATTTTCAATTTAAACTTGCTCACAATAATAAATGATATGCGAGTGGCCACTGACTATCTTTGGTTAATGACAATTTAGTGTATGCAGTTGAACAGAAGATTTAATAATACATAACATAATTTTCAATGCATTCAAATGCAGGGCTTAAAACCGGTATCGAAAACGGTATCATATACCGTTTAAAAGCTTTACAAAATCGGAATCGAAATCGAAATCAAAACCGAAACCGAAAAAATGGATAACGGTATTGAAAATCGAAACCAAAACCGAAAAAAACGGATAACGGTATTGAAAATCAAAACCAAAACTGAGAAAAACGAACAACAGTATTGCAAATTAAAACCGAAACCGAAAAAGGTGGATAACGGTATTGAAAATCAAAACTGAAACCGAAAAAGCGAATAACGGTATTAAAAATCAAAATCGAAACCAAAAAAAAAAACAGAAAATTGTATTGGAAATATATATCGAAAGCAAAATATATAAACTAATATACTATACTATACTCGTCATACTATTCCTAAGATAGGACTTAATCCTTTTTAAAGAAGAAAATGATCGTTTCGTCGTTGCAGTAGATAAGTACAACTGGCAATATGCAGAATATTTTAAGAA